>LUCM01009516.1:194843-295591 GCA_008360955.1 Fasciolopsis buskii
GAGCTAAACAGGCCTGTTGGGCAGTCTGCACGAGTCCGCACACTGAAGGAACTGAGATCTAAAGGCTGACGAAGCTAGAGAAAATGTGAGCTAACAGACTGAAAACCACCTACTACACTACTTGACAATAAACCGTTGCGAGTATCGGGCGTGTTATCAATGGAGATACTATGGGTAGACAGAAGGTGCAAACAAGGTGGGTTGAAGACAGAAGGGGCAAACAAGGTGGGTTGAAGACAGAAGGGACACGTTGAAGAAAAGAGAGGGAACTCTGAGCAGTAGCATACTTATCACTACCCACCCCGCTCGATGCAATGGGCAGCGCGGTCCTGATTATCCTGCGCGACGACCGATGTAGTATGGAATTATTTATAGGCGTAAAGAAACAATGAGTAAGACTAATGGACTTGAAACATTCGACCACGAAAGCTGTGTCATTCATGCTGACTCAATATCGGCAGGTTAATGCGTACAGGCCAAACCCAAAAGATAAAACATACCCATATGGTCAGGAAAAATTTTGCTCCTGGACCCAGGGAATTTAAACGAGAATGGTAATCAAGTTTTGTCTTGTGTTGTCATCAGTTTCATGTGCAGCAGCAACAAGCTAATCATTTCAGGTAAGAAGCAAGTGAATTTGACTCCAAACACAACCACAGTCAAAAAGGACTTCTTCAGTTAGGTAAATCAGTTAGAAGTAAATTTGTTAAATGCAATGACATTCCCGTAAGCAAACAAAAAAGTACAACAACAGTGATGGATAACGATGTTGATGAAGTGGACTAGATTTCCCTCAAATTGACTCATTTGGTGTTGCTTCCTTTTCTGGAAGAAGCTAATGAATGCTGAAGTTTATATGTACAAATACCACACACCTAAACATTCTTATCTCATAGGAGTGGTCCAGGAGTGCTACTAACTGACCTTGTTTCAAAATGGACACGATAACAATAGTATACCAAACCGGGGACAAGCATGAGAGTGTGCGATTGTTTTCACATATGCTGTTCAGAAAATGAGGTGCATATTATGTGAATGAGCTTACTCTCCTACTCTCGTGACCACGGACTGAACATGAAACAACTTTAGAATATGTGTGTACCCCAACTGTCCCACTCTACGTCTACACATCAGCACACTTGAATAGGCAACCTAAAAATCCTACTACATACGTGAAGTTTGATACGGCAACATTTCCCTTTGTTAGATAAACTTCATACCGAAAAACCTGTTAAGGCGAAAAGCGGAGTCAAACGGATGTGCAGTAGCGCAGTAGATCTTGTGGGGCTCTTCTGATCCTATCGATTGAAACAAGGGGAAAGCGATTTTTTCATAGTTCTCTGAAGCTTTAGCGGAAATTTTGGAGGGACTTCGGGTAAATGTTTTCAGGCAAGAGACAATCACAGTTGAGTAAATTTTCACCTTGGATGAGATAATGAAACAATGTGTTCAACGCGGGAACAAAATTTATTGTTCATGTTGCTTTGCCTAGCATCCATTTCTAGACAGTTAAAAAGTTTCCGTCTTAGACGGTAGCAATCAAGAGTGAAAAAGCGAAGACTTCGATTCCCTGAAGTTTTGCTCTCGGCCAATTGAAAGATTGAGCGGAACAATCCTACAACAGGAGTGCCAACAGTCCACAGGATCGTGGTTTTCCTATCTCACCAATCCCAGAACGAGAATTGATTAAGTCGAACAGGATTATATAGTGTTAAAAATACCGTTCGGTTTTGTGAAAATCAAAGGCGACGACATTTATACTTATGTTGGAAAATATTATACCCAGGTTTCAAAGAGTGAGAGCGTGGATGCGTTCTCGGAAGAAACCATAGTGCGACTGAAACATCTATCACCAGCTTCATCAAACCATGAGTGCTGGTTGGAACTCAAACAATAGAACCGGTCATAGAGTTAAAGAATGCAAAATGATAAAACCCATCTTTCTACCTTTATTCTCAGTAGATCCCGTTAACCAGTGGTTGTTAGGAATGCACAAAAATCACTTCCAGTTTATCAGTACTCACAAGATTCGCGATGAAAATTCATGTGAATTTGAAAGAAAGGACAGTCCTGTTCTCGTTTTTCAACGCCACAATAAAACTGAACTACCATCTTAACTTTACTTTATTATCATTGTAAATATAGTTTCCGATTGCGAATAGTCCATCAAATTCTCACGTACTGTTCATCAGCAATACGCAGTATGAATGAATAGAAGTGAGACTGGAACACTTGCAGTGACATCACTCTTAAGTCACGTGAGTATTTTCGATGGAATACAAAGGAAAAAAGTTTCATTGTATCAGGTGGACTAACGGGCCGGGAGACAGTTACAAGCCGTCTACCGCAAAGTGACCGACGGATTTGGTATTCGAAACTCCGACTGTTTTGGTAAAAGCTGCTCAATCCGCCTAACCAACACCATCTACTGAAAAAACGCAATGTCTCCACGAAGTAAAAACTATAGAATTTTAAAAAGATTACACATAGGACTTCACCAACCTTGTTGGTTATCTAAGCGAGCTTGAACATTCGAAGATTCGGTTTCTCGACCTTAAGAAGATTCAGAATAACGATTTGGGCCCAGCTGTTATCAATCACATAATGAGGAAGAGCAATGAATAAAGGTACACACTAAACTCACCGCAAGGAAAATCAATAAACACGGAAGAAACTCTCAAAAACGAGCTTCGTTGGCTCTGGAATAACTTAGCACAACTCTTCCACTAGGAAAGATTTTCCAGAGGGACATCTTACAGATAAACAGAGGAGAAACTATATGCCACAAAGAAGTCTGCATCTGTGCTTGTCTTTCAGTTGCAGTGAAAGAAGCAGAACTACGGAGTCACGGCGTTCTAGATGATGCAAGCCATCACCGATCTGTTCGGAACCTAAAGACACCAACACAGTTTGGGCTCAGTTTGTCTACTAATCACGAACCGAAAATATTAACCACATTACGTACACGTAGGGTTCATACTCAGAGCATATATATGTGTACGCTTGTTTGCACATGCACTAGAAACGCGTAAACGCCCACAGAATGGTCGAATGAACAGCTAACTGTCGAATTAATCCATGAAATCAACTGGCGAACGCGTAAAGTCAGTTGGCTGGTCAACTTTAAAGGATGAATGGTGGTGCATTCATAATATTAACACTCGATAGCATTTAAGTGAAAGAAAATGCAATGGAAAATTCTGCTGACTTCTAGATAGAGCAATATGCCACAGACCGTGTAACCAGAAACCACATTGGTGGTCAATCGGTTCTATTTCTAACTCAGGATCGCCCACTCCTACTAAGTCAAGCAGGACCAACCAATTCAAGCCGAAAGAGAACCACGGTTATAAGTTTGGAAAACCGTGTATGTCAAGCTACTGCGGTTAAAGCTCATTGGTTGAATAACTTACAGGAAAAATCGACCCACCATCGCTAATGTGTAATTTCCCCATGAGGCTTTTTAACTCGATTTGTCGATCGACTACTTATTGTCATGGCTGTTGTTTTGACTCTTGATCTTGCTAATGGATACGGCATTTCAATATGAGCTCCTGCAAAAACGTGGTATAAGGATAGTGCTGTGATGACTGAAACAATGAGATGAGATCCGTTCAATTCCATTGAAGATCCTGTTTTGCCCTTAGTTGTGAATAAACTTTAAAAAGATTTCGATTTGTCTGACGCGGCATCATATGATGCCATCATTTGTTTGGGTTCTAATCCAGATCAAGGGTCAGTTGTTGTGCACATGTAGCTGAAGATCACAATCAATCAGATAAAAAAACAAGACAGCAATCATCAGACACTGGAATACACTGTGATCCGTATCCTTGTGGACAATCAATGTTTACACTATCACATTCGCGAATAAAAGGGTTCAGCCGTCAACTACCGCGCCATCGTATCGCACGGCCCGGAATCCATTTCTAATTCTGACCGTAAATATGGATGATGTTCGTTTATTTCACGGTGAGAAAAAAAACCATATACGGTTGGGGCAATTCAAATTGATGCCATTTGTGGTGAAGAAGTAAAGCTGATAAATACAAAACGCAGTATTACTCGATGATGCGGTAACTCGTGTCCGTAATGCATTCAAAACGAGAGCAAATGATCTGTTCATAGCCTATCTTAAAAAATAATCACTTCGAGGGAAAAAGGGGATAAGCACAGTTAGGTAAAAATCCTTACGGAAGATTTTTAACTACGTCGTGCATGGGACACGGTAAAAAATACACGAGACAAATCTTGTCAACATCCAACCCCTGATTATCAAAAAGGTGACTTGCTGGAGTGGTTAAAAGAGAAAAATGAAGCTACATCCATCGCACTCTAAAAAGTGAAATGCACGAGTGATACCTTACGACACGCCTAAGTTTCTCTCGGTAACTGAAGACAGGGAAACAGCCACAGCAGATTGATTAAATTAACCAATATGATTCCGCATACAAATCCCATCGCAGTGAATTTCACGGAAGACCTGATCACAACTGATTTGCGATGTAACATACAGTGAGGGGCTGCGGATTATTATTCATTTGCCATAGTGCAAATCAAACGCCAGTGTGAGCGAGACAGCGTAAATCCGTGCTCACATTTACCGTCTAGGTATGGTAGCGAGCCGCGAGACAGCGAATTGCCGACTTTTATCAAAGTAACCGACGAATTCAAACCTTCCACCTTTTTGGGATAACTTAACCTTCGTCGATAAATAAACTTGACTATCGCCAGCATTCTTATGGTCGTCTGTGTTTTACCAGTCAGATTGTTTGGCCATGTTAGGCTTCCTCTGTAAGAACGCCTTTCGAAAGGTGGGTAATGCTACTCTTTTATTTTCTTTCCAGAAGAATGCGTCGTTGGCAACGGTCGAATACTTGCTGGTTCATTTCAAACCACAGAAATAATCTCAATGACAGTGGTAATCAAACGCTAACATGCCGTGAAATATCTTTCAGCAGCATCAAGCGGAGAAGCAACAAGTATGATGCCGGCGATGTTAAATTTCTGGAAAGCTGAATAGTTCTTATTTGCATAGAACTGAACACTGCTTTTGACGGAAAATGCAGTTCATGAAAATCAGTTACTAAATTTCATAGGCAAACACATGAAGAAAGAGAGCACTTACTTTTAAATCGCGGTGAACAATATTCTTGCAATGGCAATATTCCACCGCAGAGACCAATTGGCGAAATTTCGCGCGTGCTTCTTTCTCTTTCATCCGCCCGTTTGTGACCAGGTAGTCGAACACCTCACCTAGAGGAATTGATCGATTCGGTCGTGATCGCGGACAAGGGGACAGGGAAGATTAAACAAATGGCAGAAAACGGTTGCTAACACAAAGATCATCACGGAAGATAACAACACCAACACAACTCAAGCAAATAAATCAAGAGGCGTATTCATAAGAATACTGAGGAGCGTTAAACGAAGGCGAAGAAACGGTTCCTTGAGAAAAAACACCTGACAACAAAAAATTGTCCAAAAATCGAACGTTCAAACTATGTAACAATATCAAGAGTATTGATGTGTCTCCATCCCCATGGTAATGCGGGTAGATCCACCTAGGTATCTTTGTCGTAGTAAAATGAACAAGCAAATTAGAATAAAAGTACAGTTTATTTTAGTTTTATATAAATGGTTTATAACGAAAAGAAGTAAAGGTATAGTAAGTAGATTGCATTTACCTGACGATTCGCATTCGAGTCACAAGATCGGTGGATTTCGCATTCTCCTTGCATATGTTCATAATAAAAATAATACACTTTAGAAAAATGCACATATGTATTCTTTGGCGGATATAGCAACAGCAGAAAAAAGTGAACATTTCGGGAGAAAGCATGAAAAGATGAAGGACAACCGTAGACTGCTTGAAGCGAGAAATTCTTTCACGACAACCGCTAAGGAGAAAAAGAAATATGGTTTTAATGAAAAATATGGATAAATAAGTACGACGATTCATGAATGTGGACGAACCCCTTTCAATCTCACCGTAACCGTACTCGGGGTGAACGGCGTGAGTATCTGGCAAAGCAGACAATCGGATGCAGTAAAGCTATATATTGACATTCTTCAAATTCAGAGAAGCCATCGTAACACCAGTAATCTAATTCACTGCTTAAACACTTGTAAGAGAAACCATAACCGGAGGAATAAGACGAATTCACTTAGACGCACGTACGAGCTTTGAAGCAAGACATAGCGGAGACAAAAGTGAGACTTTTCCGGTCCTAGTTTTATTTGTACTTGCACGACGTTACTGATTTGGCATTGAAAACTTGCCTATCATTCAGGCAAATTAACGAAAACGATAATCTCATTAGCAAAACTGAAACTAATTAGTTCCTCGCTCAGTCGAAACCGGCACCCAGGTTGTTCAGAAATGCACATATGAAATGAGAAAAGACTGGGTAACGAATTAATCAAAGACTACCGAACGAAACATATCAGGAACTAGTAAAATATTTCCGTTACTCGTTTTGTATTTTCTGCACAAAAAAGAGTAAACCCTTATCATTGAACCAGGCCAACCATCCCCCCCCTAATTCCTCATATTGAACCATACAGTCCCACATGAGAACGCCTTCGTGCATGACTAATTTAGACCTGCAAAACATTTCATGTTTTGGAAATGCGAAAGTGCATTTTGCAAGCCACGCGGTTTTTTCGCCACTTTTCCGATAATCTACACCTCATTCGCATGTTTGCCAAAAATCATCCACTTAACCGTCTCAACGAATACAGATGTTGCAACTAATATACTATGACGAGATTATTTTCAAAAAGGTTAAAATATAGGTTGCATTCAACCTAACCCTAACGAACATCATCTCTCGAAAGAATGTAAAACGAAACTCGAAAATAAAGGTAAACCTGCTAGTTACGTTCTTCAGTGAGTTAAATCAAACAGCGATGTCACGTTAGGGAAAACAAATAGATTTAGGGATGAGGCGTTTCTGGCGAAAAATCTGTCGCAGAATGAAGATTCAATTGGTAAAACCATGGCTTGGCTTGAAAACACCACGTCTCTTACGTGTACGACTTCTACGAGTGCGCGTAAATCAGCTGATAATAGAGGTCAAGATTAACTAGATTCCCATGCGGTTCCTTCAGCGCGCCGATCTAGGCATTCTTGAGTATATATTTAACCCGTGATCGAATGAAACTCTGGAATAATTAATACTGAAATTTCACATGTCATCCAATTCAAAAAGGAAACCAGATACACGGACAAACTTCTCCTGGAATTTCAAAAATTCTTTGCATAGTTTCTTTTCTGACCAATGGGTGTATTGAAAAATACCATTCAAAAAGACGATATACATACAGTTACAAAAAACGATTTAAAAGGTTTGACGAACGAATTCGGCAAAATCAAGACCCAGTAAAAGGTATATGAATTCAAGTGCTTATCCTCCTAACCTTCAGCACAATATGTCACTACCATACTCGTTTCCTGTCCCTTAAACGGGCTCCGACGTAGTTGTGACTAATACCAGTGAGATGCTAGCAGAAATAAAAAGACTTAAAATCAAGAAAGTTGAATGGTCTGATAAACTTTAACCAATCATCCTTAAGAAATGCGCTACATACTTAAGTGATCAATTCAAATACGTTTCCAATAAATAACGCCCAAACAATAAAAAGCCAATCAATGGAGATCAGTGAAAATAATCATGGGAACAAAACGAGTTCGGGAAATTTCATCCGATAGCATGTGTAGGGATAGCGGATAATAACCCGTCATATTGATTACTGTGGTCAAAGATCAACGCAGCTGTGATGACATCGCACTGATTTCGGCAGTCCATATGCTGAGCGACCAGTTCGGTTCAGCCTGCACAATCAATAACCATGCATCAACGTGCCCCGGTTTGATTGCTTCCTCACCACTGCAAGAATGCCATTGACTTTCGCACTGAGTCATGTCACCTATCGTCTCCAAACATTGCTTTTGGGAACTTCGTGCACCATAATCATCCAAATCAAAAAGTGAATTAGGAGACTAAAGCTGATAGAAGTCCCCAAATTCTGGAAGTTGAGTATTCATTTATTTGTCAAGATTCAACGATCTTCCTCTTCAACCAGCCGTTATTTATCTGGTCTAAATTTATTAACAATTTCATACCATTTTCTAGAGGATTATCTTCCAAAGAAAACTAACTCCTCAGTTTCACTTATGGATAACAGTACAGTAACAGAAATGGAGAGATGGGAGACCATGATCGAACGCCGCTAGTCGTTTCAAATGAACTTGACAGTTCACCGTATACCCTAACGCGACCATAGGTATGCGAGTACAATGCTCGCAACAGGTTTACGAACTTCGTCGGCATACCCTTCCGGTGGAGAACACTGAATAGTTCTGGTCAATCCACGGAGTCGAAAGCACCTTTCGAGTCGAGAAAGACTACGATCGTAGGGCGCCGGTGCGTGTGGCGCGTTTCGAGTATCTGTCGAAGAGTGAATATTTGGTCGATGTAACCTCGACCTGGCCGAAATCCGGCCTGTTGTTCGCGGATATCACTCTCGCGAATCGGTGTCAAACGGCGCAGCATTATCGAAGCTAACACCTTAGTAACTATCGGAATTAAACTAATCCCACGATGATTGCTAGTCACTCCGTGTACCCTTCTTGAAGATGGATACAATCAGTGGCTCGTCCCAAGAAAACGGAATACGCTCCTCGTTCCAAATATCATGAAGCAAGGAGATAAGGGATTTCGCCAGAGCTTCCCCACCCAATTTGAAGAGAACTGGGGTAAGGTAGTCAGAACCCGCTGCTTTTCCCATCTTCAGAAGCCGAATATTCGACTGCACTTCCAATTCCGTTGGGGAATCAGGTGACACCACTCAAGGATTCACAGCCGCAGACGTTGAACTAAATACGTTAGCCTGTGGCCAGCCAAACTGATCCTTGAAATGCTCTGCCCAACGGTCCAGTCCTTGTTGTCTACCATGGATGAGCTCTGCATTCCTACTGCACACGACTTCACTAACCGACGTTCGCCGCCCACCGCTGTCGCGTATAAGCTTAAACAATTTTTGACTGTTACCTGAAGCGGACGCTTCCTCCACCTTTTCGGCTACCTTAACCCACCAGTTTTCACGGTCATTCTTAAGGCTTATCGTCAAATGATGCTGCAACTGTCGACGCATGTTATTCACCTCTTTGCAGTTAGGGAGCTGGTGTTTCGGTTTCATTAGATCCAGCGACCCTTGCGAGATCTAGTGTCTTTGATAAACGCTAGATCTAGGACCATAGGCGAAATCTGCTTTCAAATGCATCGCCTGCTTAATTTGATCCCACTGATCGCCTACATTTCTGCTCGGCCGATGCAGTATACGTGTAACTCATGGGAATTGATGGACGGGTACTGCTAAGGAATCCAGCCACTAAGCAGAAGAACGATTTCTTTTCTCGCCCAAAGCCTTTGGTTCTGACAAGAACCTGACCGCAAGGCAGCGGGTGATAGCTGAGTAGAAGCCCATCTACTTGGATCAATTATTCTTCCACTCGTTTTTCCGACTGAACTGCTAACTCAAATCAACCCCCGACACGGCGGAATCAGCCAAGGCCCGGGGCTGTGGATGGACAAAGACGAGCGGGGTGGCATTCGATATGAAAACCAAAGGGTAAAGAATAAGCCCGGTAGACGGGAAGGGGGAGCAACAGGCTGAGTTCTGTCTTGCGTGGGCCTACAAAAACCGTTTATGACAGGTAAACGAAATGGTTGTGCTGACCGGCCGGGGCAGTTTAGTCGTTTTCTCCGGATTGAGCAAAATGAGATTGGACTTGAGTCGAGATGGCACAATGGACCTGCCAGAGTTGGCGGCAGCGACAAACGAGATTATAAAACAAGGATTATGTCTTCTGCATCCATTAGATTGAAATTCGAGTTGTCGTACTACCCTACGGCTGCGTATCGAACGTCAATCCTTCAATGCCTTTGTGCCCTTTGTCTGTTGAAGAATGATCCTGAGAAAGCCTCGTCTTGACAAGAGTTTACTATCACTTCCGCAACAAAGGTATATACATATGTAGTCCATGAGTTCTGTGTTGAATATCTATCCTACACGAAATGAGAAAAATTCAATGGAACTTGACATTGATATGATCCTCTTAAAATGACAAACGAAATGTGTGACATTCTCGATTTTTAATTTAGAACATATTATGGCTCTCGTAATGAGAAAGGAAGGAGGCGTTTACTCTTTTGATAGAATTCCAGTATTTAATACGATTACATTAACAAACGGGGCACTGAGATGAAAACCATTTGCAGCACCATTCAGCGTGCAACAAGCGGGTACCAACTGAAGAACTTCGAAACCTACGATAAGCTTGATGTGAGCCGAAAAGTCGGAACTGTATGTTCATTTCACTGGAACCAGAAAATCACATGCTGAAATTGGTCGAGATAAGCGAAAATCAAGAAACTGAAAGCTGGAATGAAGAAAAATGTAACGTCAGAAGGAATTGAGCACGGTTGTGCAGTCTATGACATTGAATTGCTATTTGCCAGTGATATGTGTGGCAGTGGTGGATTACGAATTTCGTCCCAGCGAGATGGTACGACCTTACATTACTTCTGTACCGCCGACCGAACTGGTATGGTTAATTAAGCGTCTTCCAAACCAAACAGCGTTTTCCTATGGACGCCCGATGGCTATGACGGTATGATTCTTCACGAATAGCCCACCTCGACTTCGAAACCTTATAGCATCGATCAGCGGTTTTATCACACAAAACGACTTACGATACGAGTGGAAAATTATGTAGTCTGAGAATTACGTCACCCACATGGAGGATCGTGGACAAGTAATAACGCGTAATAGTCAATGTCTTCCATGAAGCACCAAGAGCAACGCACCCAAACTTCTCGTCGATCAGGCACGTTAGCACACTACACAAATATCAAACAATTATAGTCAACATTTTTCGACGACCAATTACTTATACCTGCTAGCCGATCGCCAATGTAAACGAAGTACGCCAGTAAGGGAGACGAAGAATGAAAAGGTTCCCAAATAGGTGGTCGCGATAACCGAATTGTTTGCTAACTAACCGTCTACCGATAACGTAAATCAATAGAGACTTGCAAATCACAAGTGCAAATATTATACAAAGTATACATGATAGCGCTCAACATTCAGTCACGCGGCCAAGGGGGAAAAATAACGGCGGATTCGTTCGTGTCTGCTCATTTTTTTAAACTGGTTATTCTTATGCGATTGGTGACCAGTGAAGGCTATACTGTGGACTAGACATTGACTAAAGAAAAATTCATGAAAAAATTTCACTTTCTCGAAACCGAAGAGCCCCACTTTCATCTATTCCAATCAACTCAAACAGCAATAATTTGGACTAGGATATTCGAACATACACACTCCTGGCCTTTACAATGAAAATGCCCATGCCAATCCATTGTCTAAGTTGACTGATCTATTCATCCATTCAAATTGACACTGATGTTTTATTTAACTGGATTCGCATGAGAACCTGTATATTGCTAATTCTTTACTGTAAATTGATGGAATATCGATCATATGTCTGTCTGATGCACGAAAGCGCACATAATTGTTCGCGGTGGCGTAAACGAATTTTATCGACGCGGATCGATTGCTGGTCAGCGAGGTTTGTGAGGATCGTTCGAGAACAATAAAACTGACAGGAAGTTTTTATCAAAGTAGTTTCCATATGAATGTGTTTTTAACCAAATAGCATATACCCAAAGCTGAGGAGCGACGGAAACTGAAGCCACACTGGAAAAGGCATTTCGAAGTTCACTTGAGAAAACTTAAAATGAAGAAATCACTTTGAACCTAAATGAAGAATTCGAAAAACGAGCGAATCCGAATTTTAGGTAACTCAATACATTCTTCATCGCTGATCATCAAATTACGGGGTAGCGGACGCCTGAAAAGAACTCAAAGTTGGCAAGATCTTTCATCGATAGGCACAGTAGCCTGCAATCGATAGAATCAAAGATTTCTGAAAACTTAGATGAACAATCTTAATGATGCAAATTAGATTCTGGTGAGACATATCAATTTAGAAGGTACAAGTATAAGGATTTCTCGGCAGGGGAGTACCGGTTACGCAGGCCTAATGAGCGGCAATAACCGCGAAACCGGTCGTGTGTTCGCGCAGTAATTTTGTTCAATCATCCAAATAATAGTCAAAAGTACTACCTATTTTGGTGACATCCTGCCTCTGCATCTTAAGTCAGCTCAGTCCAACTGACAAACAGTTATCAACGAATCACAGCTGGGGTTTTCTATGAATTCATCAACTGAAAACTTTCATGTGGACCCCTGACGATACAAATTAGGTTCTGGTGGTACATATACAAGTGAATAAAATTTGTCCGCGAGCATATGACCGGTTTCGCGGTTGTTGTCGTTCGTCTAGTTGCGTACCCGGTGCCTTCTTGTCCAAACATCCACATACTTGTACACTCCGAATTGGTATGTCTCACCAGAATCCAATTTGTAGCGCCAGGAGTGTGCATGGAAGCTTTTCGTCAAAGAGCCACTACCGTGATTCGTTGGCAATTCTTCGTCAGTTGGGCTGAGCCAAACTTAGGAACGAGGGCAGAATGCCCCAGAATATACATATGTATACATCGCATTTGAGTGGGGAATATATATATATATATATATATATATATATATATAGTCGGTAGTATGTGTATGACTGATTCGGTGGTTATTCCCGCTCATCAGAGGAGCGTGCCTGGCACTCTCGTTCCAAGTTATCTACATACTTGAAAACTCCTATTGCAAGTTCACACTCTGAACGCTGCGATCCAAACACCAATCCAACAACAAGAAGCATTAGTTAAAAGGGACTGATAAAAGAGTTGACAACAAATTACTTAGACGCACATCAGTACAGTCGGTTGGCACAGCACTAATCGATGGAGTGGCAAACTCTTATTAATAAATCTAACTGAAGCCAACGTATTTCAGTAAAAATTCAATAGATGATATACAATCAGATATAAAAGTTGTGCGGACGTTGATGTATCCTGACAACAAAACAAAAACGCTATTAAACTCGATACTAATACTGGTTCACGCGACTGGGGAAAAATAGCGACAAATCAGACTGAAGGTTCTACGCAAATCAATCCGAAAATGAAACGAAATTGATTGGATTTGTATTCGCTATCCCCTAAAAGTTACAAATACCAAAACGCCCAAAATGAATGATGTATTGTTGCACAAATGAGAAAACAACACTTCAGAGAAGGATACACTTTTCCATTAAACCAAATAGCGGCTTCGAGATGGATGGATATCCCGCCTCGGTTCGCGCTATATTCTTCTTCCAAACAAAAACAAGATATTGTGTCGATTTACGACTGCTTAGTTTAACACAATAGAACGATAAAGAGTAGGCGTTGTGCAATCAGTACCAGACAATCAAGATTTTACTTTATAATGTTTCGATTCTGCTTCACATTTTTTATCGGTTCGATTACTGTTCCACCGTGTAAGTTGCCGCTATCCCCGAGTTGATCAACCAGGAATGCGACAAAACAGGGATAGATTACACCAACACACTTCTGTTTTCAAAATTATTGATCAAATGGAGCAAAAAGCTATACTGTGGGTAAAATAAACAATGAAATTAAGCATGTGCGAGAAGAGAGTTAAAAAACTGGAGTCATGCAAAAGGATGGAGGAGGCTGTTTATATTCTATGCCATGACTAAAAGCTTGCATCCGTAAGGGGAAATTTGCTGTACACAATTGTGTGAAGCTGATAGAATAAGTGGTCCAGTGAATCAGCCATCAACGGCCGAACCGGAATTAGGGTTTCAGTTTGGACATAAAACATCCGCAAACGAGTGTGGTCATTCGGATCGCCGTATCTCAGTTGAAAAGCAGACGGAGAACAACGAAATAAACGATAAAATAGGGAGATCTGTAAGAGTCTGGACCTCAAATCTTCAAGTTGTTCTACTGATTATACATGCCTAATTCCACTGTTTACAGTATCCAAACATCGAGGCACCCAATGAAAATTTCTTTACCGAGAACTATTTAGATCGATGAACTTTACTTTTCAAGAAAATTTAAATGAAGATATTCTAAACATAAGTTGTGTACGGTTCAGTAACAGTAAGAATCAGCGTGGTGTATTGCGAGGCTTCTAAGACGAGCACAGTATTTAGACCGGACACCACCACCACCATCAATTTCGCCAACTCGTTAATGCTAACAGCCGGAGAAAATATAAAAATAATCACTTGTTAAACGATTTGCTTGACCACGTAACAACGAATATACCCGTAAACAAATCCTGTGATAGAGATATTGCTTCGATGACAACCAAATCGGAAAATGGATCACGAAAATTAAGATCAGTAAAAGTACGAGCAAAATTGAGATAATCCACGTGCGATTCGTTGTGTATAGGATGGAATTGGTCTAACTCACCATTTGGAGCATATTCCATGACCAGATAGACGTGTCGATCAGATTCGATGACTTCGTACAATCGGACTGTATGAAATCGATGAGGGAATTCATGAAGAGCGATATGATTGCAGTGGATAGGGAAAAATTCATGGAACTACAAAAAACTTCAAACGAACAAATTGTAAAACAAGCAAACGACGAACAAAAGTGATGTCGACAAGAAGTTGAAAACCAAAAAGTGCTTTGAAAAGAAAAAAACGAAAAAAGTAAAATGGAAGGGAAATGGTTTGAGTGACAGTACCCGGAGTACAGTAACAAGAACCGCACCGTCAGACTGTAAATCCGAACATAGTAAGATCGGAAGACTGAATAAGACGGTTTTAAAACGAGTCGGACGCAATATCAAGATCATGATTATCTGAAAAACATTGAAGAGTAACAAAAACTGAGTAATTTGACAACGAACGGGACAAAATTTCTAGTCAGATTTCGGTACAATATAAAGAGACCAAACGTGAATGAACGTATAACCAAGAAATGGACTCAATCAGCAACTTTCATGCAACTCTTGTAAGAGAGAAGAGGGCTACCGGGGTCAATTCAAAAGGACAAGAGAGCAGTGACACCATAAGTAGACTGTGAATACAAGACAAATTTGTGCAACTGCAGACTTAAAACTTAAGAAGTGAAGACAATGGCTGTTTTGGGAGATTAGGAGCGAGTAACAAAATCCCACGAGGCACTGGAGTCAAACAAAATGTGATAAACATTCCAGCTTCACTCGCGAGAAAAAGCAGTAAAAAAGACAATGAAATCGCCTAATTTATACATTTTCCAAAGCATGTACGAATCTAACTATGGAACTGGAGTGAATGTGAAATAACTAGATGCAGACCAAAATACTAACAAACAAAATGGCTTCAGTGACACTTTTGTGTGGCCGTCTGTAGGAACGTGAGATCAACCCAATAAATATAACTGATTTGTAAGCAAAATCACATGAGGTTGGCTCAACCCAACTGACAAAGAATTATCAACGAATCACAGTTGTGATTCTCCTGTGAACTCTTCAACGAAGAGCTTCCATGCACACTCCTGACGCCACAAATTCGATTTTGGTGAGACATACCAATTCGGAGTGTACAAGTATGTGAACAGGAGAGCACCGGATACGCATACCTGACGAGCGACAATAACCGCGAAGCCGGTCGTGTGCTCCCGGGCAAATTTTGTTCACTCATTTAGATACTACTTGCTGCTTCTATATATATATATATATATATATATATATCAACTTGAAGACGAGAGTGGCGCCAAAAACGAAACGTTTAAAGAACTTTTTACAGAAAATAGAAAAAAAATCGGAAGCAGGAGGAAACAGCAACAAACTAGTTTTTTTGTGTTTTCACCCTACAAATCTTGCGATTCTTTTTTGTTGTTTTCTCTATTTTTCTTTCAAAGGGAAGAGTTCTACGGAAAAGCCATACAGCATTCGTGCTACTGACTCCGGTTCGGAGCCATATCAGCTGGCAACAATAGCTATTTCTTGGATCCCGGGAAGGCGCGAAGCACCAACCGAGGCCAAGACCGAAGTTAACTTCTTCATGCCTCAGGCACAATAAATCCAAAGCACGCTGAAAGTTCAAGATCCAAAATGCAATCAGGCTAAACTAAAACGCGATTTCCTATACGCTTGTGAATTCTAAACGTCATCTCCTTCAACGTAGAAGCTTGCTCACCATGCAGTGATACACACCGAAGTACGGATGAAATCAATTGAGTAAAGGTTATAAAATAAAATACTGGATTTAATTTGTCAAGGAAATAATTCACGATGCAATGCCTAAATCCAAATCACTATTGAAAATCATGGGAGTATTAAAGAATTGGTTGATTTTCTCTAGAGAATCACAAGTTTTGCTAGAACACAAAAAAACATCGGAATCTCACTCAAGAGAAACACAAGATCTACCTTTTTAAATGACGTGCAATAATTTCAAAGACACATCGGTTTAGACAGGGTGCACGAAATGAGTTAGCAGGGGGGGTTAGTAGGGGGGATCCACGGGTGATTAATTATGTCAAATCTGGATGACTAACGCCAAGTAAGGCAAAGCGCGATTGTCATTTTGTCCAAACAGGGAAATACTTAAACTTCATTAGAAAAGTTTCGCATTTAGGTTGCGCAATCGCACTAGGAAGGATAAACTCAAGTCCACCCGGTGACGTGCGTACCACACAGAACATCAATGACCTAAAATTTCACTTCCACACAGACAACCTAATCGACTATAATATTTCAAGTGCCACCTACCGGTTGAATTCCAGTAACAGTGACACAAAGCTTAGTTTGAAAAGCCACCGAAATGGCTTTTGTACTGTAATCCAAATGAAATGTAGATGATTAGAAAGTGCAAAATCACAATTAAGTTTGCTGAGCAAATCGTTCGGTGGTTGAGCAACTGGAATGTAAAAATACTAATATTTATTAAAAATATGACGCAAATTTAGTAAGAATACCGTTTTATTTTATAAGCGCTGCGCATGAGAATAGTGAAAGGGACATGTCCCACAGCTGCTAGAAACCACTACACTGGGGTAGCCAGGAACCGCAGAAGTGTTCCGCAGTGCAGGCGCGGTAACGCGTTGGAGAACATCGAACTATCGTCTACCGTCTATCTGGAATTCGGAAATCCAACTTCTTTGGGTAACAGACGCCCGAGTCCGCTGCCGGAGCAAAGGGACACTTTTCGCAATCAGCCCATTTTCAGTGACATTAGTAAGACAATGTCCACATTATTAATGACCTGTTACGGCAGTTTACCCAGTGAAATATGCAAATTAACTGGCAAGAGTGAAGGAAATGCACGCAGAACCTAAATACCTTCTGTTTTTCCTGTTTGGAATAACCGAAAAAACCAGTATGCTACTGAGAAATAGTCGCTGCTAATTAGGTGTTGGCATAAGAAGGCTTTCACGGAGACTCCAATTGCACGCTACAAGCCGATCGACGGCAAATTAAACGTCAGCGTCGGAACCAAAATGCGAATTTATTCATCCCCAGAGGACCGGTTTTTACCGCGCCACCAGTGAAATGTCGACTGCCGCGAGGTGGATTTTGATCCATATTCGGATCCGCAGGCCCGAAATATTAGGTCCCTTTTGATCTAGGGGCTTTAGTATCGTCAACCATGGGTATGGTAATTAGAACAGCCTCAGACGAGAAACGAGGACGTTGGAAGTTTTCCACCAGGCAAGCGGTGTTTGTCGAAGTGTTAACCAAATCTGCGGGCATTGTTGTGAAATGGCGAATATCATTCACCAACCGATAACTCCACTGTGCTTTATATCGTTGCATTTGTTAATAAAAGACTTCAAGGACCCCGATGGATGGCTGACGATGTGAAGATGGAAAACAGAAGAGCTAATTAATATATATTGTGAACTCCATATATTGATACTTTTTCCGTCACCTATTTCGCCAATAGTTTTCATCTCCCGCCGTGATTCTGATGGCATACTATGAGATTTCAGATTTGTGCAATATATACACTGGTTCATTTACGCTTGATAACGAGTCCTAGTCTGGATCGAAAACTCACAATAAACAACACAACTCAAAGTGCGTCTTCAAATTTTCTTTTCTATATATATATATATATATATATATATATATATATTATATACATTGAAAAGAAATTAAAATGCTACAGGAGACGAAGAAAAGCATAGCCGGTCTCCGGCTAGTCTGAACAACGTTCCCGAACTACAGATTATACTTAGCGATTTGAAGGCAGGAGGTGTGTCCTTGAACAGAAAAGTTCAGCGAGATCCAGTTAATCATTATTCCATCATGGATAAGGTGATTGAGAACTATAATAGGCGACAGAAAAAGGAAAAGCATGACCGATTTTTCTTTTAGTTCACTGTGTTCTCGGTGAAATTCAAATAGTCTCACATCACACTGTCTATTATAGCCGCTTCTTTCGCCTGTTGTGCTCCTACAAACAGCTTTCATCCAACGAGAGTCCCAGTCAATAGCGGTGTAGCTAATCGCGTGTTAACCAAATTTAACATTAAAAAAGGAGAGGAAATAATCCGACATGCACTGGTATCAGACAGAACAAATCTAGTAAAGGAAATAAACTCATTAGGAAAACAGGCAGGCTTTAAAACAATCGATGATAATGATGTTACTATAGGTGATCGACTTGAATGAGCGAGAAATGGTGAGTTCAGGGTTTCTTATCAGTGAAGATAGAAAGCGGCAACATTTCATTCATATATTGATTCGGCACAAATTTCATATTCGGCGACTGGAGATCCCACCATTTATTTTTCACTGTCTTTCCCATAGAGACAGCACATTAGACCATATAGGTGACAACAGACCGCGTTTTGCTGTCAACCACGAACTTATCATTATCGACCGGTATAAAAATCTAGCTTAAATCCCTTGGTCGTGGAGCAATCAAATCGCCACATCGTGTCAAAGTAAAATCATATCGCGATAAGAAATTTCGATCAAAGTGAAGTGTGAGAATCCCGGGGAAGAAAAGGCTACCAAAGAGCAATAAATGTTTACATTACTCTGCGAGGAAAACAAAAACAGGCCCCATCTTGTATTCCAGAACGAATAATGTAAGCAGATGATAAGAAAAACATTTCACACACGATCGATAAGAGGACCGCGCAAAACATGGAAACCACAAACCAACAAGAAAAAAGCCGCGGATAGTTTAATGGAACACGTTTAAAGAAAGGCGAAGCGACACTAAAATTATTTCTGACAACATACCGATATTGGGGTGATTCAGCATTTTCATGATTTTTACCTCTCGAAAAAGCTGCAATACAGGAAAACAGTAAGAAAACTTCCGGTCAGTTTCAGCATCCAGAAAAATTGACGTATGTATTATTGAAGGTGTACATGGATCGATAAAATAAATCAAATTATGCAGCACATTACCCGCCTCGGCAAAGGCTCCCAATCAACACACAATGTTCAACACCGAGTAAAAAGATCTCCCGCCACACAGGATCCAAACCGGAAGGGTGACTATCTGTGAACAATCTCCCACTGCATGTCGCATCGCTATCATACAAACTCTATCTTCAGCAGTAAATAGTCAGGTGAATAAAAGTATGTCAGCAAAAATTTTTAGCTTCTTAGTAGATTATAAAACAAATGCCCACTACGCCAGAGAGAAACACTATGATTATTAAGCGGCTGCCAAGTGAGAAATTGATTTGCGATCGGGAGATTCGAGACCGGCGACGTTCACGTTCAAAAAGTCAAGATATCAACCGAGTGGTCTTCGACACTAGGGACGACTATAAATGTATGAGGATTGTGGATCTGAAAACGTTTCTGTATATTTTGGAACGCATCTCCAACAGTATTGCTTGTTGGACTTGTAACTCACTAACCAGAAAGTGAATTAGCTTACTAGATGAATCCTTTCACAGGGCACGAAAGCCGAACAGAAAAAACATGGTTTCAAGGCAAATCATATGGAATAGCTCAACAACCTAAATTAAATTTCCTCTATCCTCAGAAAGTCTTTCAATTCATCACTTTCACTAATTTAAGGCATTCGGTCCGTCAGCATGATGTCCAATCGTCGAATAAAGGTCGGGTTTACACTGCGGCAGTAACACCGGGTCTGTAACGTGGCTGAGAAACATAGTGACACTGGAAGATTCGGCACATTATCGTCGCTTAGGTACTAGTTTCCGCATAGACTGCTACAACTCGATGGGAGAATCCTATATGTCGTCTTGAAGTTAGGTGCAGAGTACTAGGTCAAATATCTCATCAGTAAGATGCATTCAAGTTAAATAGGTATTACACATGCTCACAGATTAGTCTCCTAGGCACACGGCGCTTTCCGAGGCAGACAGTGATCAGAAAACGGATAGAAACAGTCGGCCCACGACTTGCTCGAAGTAAGAGGTTTTTAACCACTGAGCTGTTCCGAACAAGTCCGAGTGCACGGACCGGCTGGAGTGCACGAGACGGTTGCAGAGGTTGGGCGATATGGCTAAAACGTTGTGGTTAGAGGTGCTCTTGCGTTAGGGATGTTTCTTCGTTTATACAATTCTTCTGAATTTTAAGACCCTCAAAACTAACTAAAATGCTTTTAAAAGTGATATGCCTTAAAACCTCTTCTCCCGGTAAATTCTCAACACATATTAATAAGCTTGCTTTGGTGATTTAATTAACGAAATTAATTTGTCAAATCAATTCTACTGTTAACCTGTAGTGCAAACAAGAAACTATCTCGTGGCTAAAGACAGTACGGTCAATATACTGCAGATCGACATAACTAATATATTCACGAAACCCGACGAACATCGACGGAGGCTTCAGTGTTTATGAATTAGATCACTAAACTACAAGCAGAAAATTATGTCCATACGTACACTCAATGAAAGACGAAAAATATCATTTGTTACACCTTAATTAGTTTACCAATAATGTTTGACCAACCAACGCACTATACCGGGTTGGACTATGAACCAACTTGTCTCTGTTCGTCTGTCGCTCAATCAGTTTATTCTTAACATCGCTTGCTTCCTTCCATTAAATATCACCAGTCACACACACACACACACACACACACACACACACATACATACACACAAACGAGGCCAAACATCGTGATCACATCCGGTTCCGGCTGAATTCGAAAAAATAAACGAAGAGCAAGAATCACAGACGAAAATTAAAATAGGACGGACTCCGCCAATAGAAGGTCAAATTCACTATTCCCGAGCGTATACAAGACAATTCATCAATCAAGAAAAGAAATAGTGTTTTACATCCTCGAGTTGTCAGTAAACCAATGGAACAGTCAAACACAGGAATACATTTTTTTTGTGGCGAGTTTAACGACAATCTCGATTTATTAGATATGCACTGAGAGGAATTAGGGACTTTTCCTGATGGGTTGTAGAAAGTGACCTACTAGATGCACGGCGAGACACGTGAAAGTCGAACACAATCAGCCGGAAAAAACGAGGAGTTGCAAGTTTTCAGGAATGAAGCAGAATGATCCTCCTAAAAACTGCCCGATGTTCATGAAATCTTGTTGTGTATAATGCGGCTTGACAATTTCCCTTTTTTGACTGCTTTCGCAGATAAATCCACGCCAGTTTATCAGTGTTACAACTTGTTACTTCGCGAATCATTCTCTTTTGGGGTTAATAGTGATCAGAGGAATCACCGGTACCTCCCACAGTCAATGTCCATATAAGGGTGGGACAGATTTTCGCAGGCTACACACATTTCGTGTACCCAAGTCCATTCATTAACTGCTTCTAAAAGACGAAAGGAATGAAATTTCGCTTCTTTCACAAAGTTATTTAGATAAACTTTCTCTGCGAAATAGCTAAGATCGACAGTGATGGAGCGGTCAACATCGCAGGTTCCCATTCTCCAACCATTGATCATTACACTATTCGGTAGTCTAACATTGGCTGTAGCCCGCCCCCCGTCAATCTCATCCTTAATAAAAAAAAATGTTGAAAGACTAGCAGCAAACAGTAAAATGCGAGAAATCAACTTCGTTGTATGACTTCTCATTAGACATTCGTTAGCCGCCGTAATGGTAACAGGAATACGAATCGAATTTATGAAAGCTGTTGGACCAGCTAAACTACCAGCCAAGTGAAATTTAATCGGTTTCGTTTGGAAAACATCCCATCAAAAAAGAACTAACAGACGCAAGTTTGCAATCTGGTTTGATTTCGAAGGAAATGAACAAACACTATCAATAGGATCTTCAGTGTTGCAAAGTTGCATTGCGGACAAGAAATATAGACACGCATAATCGACCTAATCATTAGACCAATTATCGTACTATGAAATTCGCGGTACATGGACTAGATACAGATCGGATCTACTGCACATAACGTCGGTAAAATCAAATGTCACTAACATCATCTGACCTCACACAGAGCATACGAAAAAATTTCCGAAAATCTTGGTTAGGATAACAGCCAAGGACGTTACAATTAAGTGTCGTGAGAATTATAGCAAACGGAACTGCCAGTGATGAGGCATGGCATTAATTTCATCACTAAAACGACGCAGACAATGTCGGAATACGAGATTACGCCACTGGCTTCCTATTCAAATATAAACAAAAGTCACGACGCATGTTCTGAACATCAACTACAGTCTCCGAAGCGCGTGGATTGAATACGTTCATCTAAGACGAGATGACACTGAACTTCGTCACATTTAATGGTTCGTAGTGGATGAGTTCGTCACTTGAGCAGGACACTCCATATTCGTGTCCTACTACTAGTTTGAGACCGTTTCGTCTAGATTACGCTAATGATTCTGATACATACGATCAGATCAGTCAAGTGAATCAGGTGTCTTTTGCGCAAAGAAGTTGGATTTCGGTTGTAGATGACAGTTCGTTGTTCCTCAGTCCGTTGCCACGCATCTACCGAAGGCCTATGCGGCTCCTGGCTACTCCAGGTTTGAGGGTCATGGCTGGTAGTCTCCCTGCTGCCGTGAAGTGATTTCTAACAGTTGTGGGGCGTATCTCTTCCACTACACTCGCACGCGTTATTGATCATTGTTAGCGAAAGCTGCTTCGTCAAGTACAATCGGCTACTCAATCAACCTGAAAAATCAGCGACAGAGCCATCGACTTTCGTAGCAAGGATCGTGCGACTAAAAGATTTCGTGTTATTCGAAGAAATGGACGGATTAGATGAGAATGAAGATAAAATTATGGCGGCCAATCTCATGAAAACTAAGAAACCCGGAAGACGGTCAGTTGTTGATATGGAACATCATGTGCAAGCTAATGACGACATGCTGAAAAAAACGACCTCAGAAGCATTACCAAGGAAAAAAGTAATAGAACAGTATTAAATATGGCCCAAGCCCACCTAGCTGTGCCGCTTATGGAATCACGACATTTTACGTGATTTCAAACATCGGCAAACCGAAGGCTCAATCGTATCCAGCCAAAAGTTATTTCGGACAAAACCAGCTGGAACTGGAAACGGCAAAGTAACAGGTTGGTGGAGGTGGTTACTATACAGCCACAGGCCATACAAAAGTCACTTATACTACCAGTAAGCACAACGTGATCAACATGCTCACGTTCCGAAACAAGGCAAGAAGGACAAAAACTGACCGGTGGTGAGCACTCCGCTTAAAGCAGAAAAAATACAAATTCAGCCATTGAACTTGGTTTTATCAAAAACTCCTGAATTTACGCGCACTGAGTGATGATGGCTTTCTTCCACAAACACTAACCATTTCTTCCCTCAGAACAGAGAAATCACTGCATTGGGCAAACACCGGCAGCCGTGTCGGTAACTGCTGGCATACAAAACTGACCTTTTGCAACGGCTCCGTATTTAAGAGATTGCACTACTCCTGCATTTCTCGACCAACCGAATGCCACTACCGGGGTCAGTGGCAGCACTAAGCTAACTAGCTCTTCGCCCCCATCCAGAAGACACCAAGATTTGCCACGGTAGTAGTGAGTTTACTGCCTAAGACGACAGTCGTTCTGAGTCACAGGGTAGGGCCGGTTCACTGGTCCTTCTTCCAGCTGTGAAATCTCAAAAACGAGTCTTTTGGGAGATCTTATGAGCCGTTTTACACTCAAATGCATGGATATGTCACTAGATCAGACGGGATTTGAATCTGAAAAACATTCAGGATTATAGTGTTTATTTGTGGGCGAACGAACAGTCACAGACAGATAAACAGATACAGACAGGCGAAGCGGTGAAGTGAAAGCCACCAGAGTGGAGTGAAGCGATCGTTAAAACGAAAACTGTTAAAATGTCGAGAACTGGCACTGTCCAACAGCTCCAAAAGGAAGCTAAATTTGATAACAAGAACGACCAAAACTACTTAAAAGTAGATGGAATTTACTTTGCACACAATTCTTCGTGGACAAGAACGTTTGTTTCATTAACGAAGAAATAACTTTTTACATATAAAAGGATGCAGAATGAAGGATAGCTGCAAATCTAAGTTACTGGCATCTGCTATCAGCAGTTTTGCAATGAAACACACGATAATAACAGCCTGGGAGGTTCGGTTTCGGAAAAGACAAGTTGACTGTGTCTAACCTTAAGTTGCAAAAGATGAAACCAATCAAACTTTAAAAAGTAAGGTTTTATTTGGTAAGTTCACCCTCCTCAATACACAC
This sequence comes from Fasciolopsis buskii, assembly GCA_008360955.1. NCBI lineage: Eukaryota > Metazoa > Platyhelminthes > Trematoda > Plagiorchiida > Fasciolidae > Fasciolopsis > Fasciolopsis buskii. The sequence goes on from LUCM01009516.1 coordinate 219,472, forward strand.
AATTACAAACAAATTTATCCGATTACTTTCAGCTTCACAGATCCGCATCACATATTCAACAATCACTCTAAACTATCAGAGGGAAATGGTCAGTGCTAGATCAGATTCACTTCTGCGGACTGATAATTAGTGAACGGGGGTGAATTTCAAACGCATCAAATAACAACGGTGAATGGGTGATGCAATCAACATAAGCTGGAGTGGATCAAAGGGACAGGTAACCACCTGGCAGATGAGATCAATATACACTCAAAAAATTGAAGTGATGGGTTTGAAACTCATCTGCACTATTAGAACTACCTTCTATGCAGGCGAGGATTCCCATCAGGCGAATCGAACAACTAAGGGAAGTGAAAGTCCAATTACGGTGGCTCAAAAAGCTGTAAGCCATGAGATTTGGGGCATACTATTACGGCAAAGTCGTCAAAATTGTAAAAAAAAATAGTTAAAATATTCACACAACTTGTAGCCAAAAGAGACAGAAGACAAGTGCAAAGTAAAGCAAATTTCATGTGACTAATAGAGATATGGCCAAGACAATGAAAAGGAGTCAATAAAACATTTGGAAAAAACCCTCGGTTTGGACGGAATCAGCGGTCGCTACGAACATCTGAGAAGTCAGACGAGCATTTAAAGGCAGGCAAACAGACCACGGAGAATTTTCATTGTATGAAATTATTTGTATATACTACTCAAATTATTGCAGGACTTGGCTATCGGTGACGAGGAACCCTCCAGAGGAATAACTGAATGTAAACGAAACAATGAAACTGCATCCGATACAGTTTCTTCTTTAGTTCTTTTGTTTGTGAGCCCTTCAGCGGAACGCATGCACCGTGCTTTTCTTGACTATTCATCAGTTCTTTACGCTTTGTCCTGTTCTGATTACTTGGTTGTTTCCGTTGTCCTTCTGAATGACTCAATGATTATTTCGCCCGGCTATACCAGTCAAAAGCTGTACTTGTTGGCCCCGATATACTACAAGGTGCTGTTTATCGTTTTTCCCTTTACAACCTACATCAATGACCTATCCGTCACCTCTCTCTGCTCAAATATGCTGTGGGAATCGTAATTGCCCTCTCAATGCCTAACTAGTCTGAACTCACCGTACATTACTGGCATTTCTAACGTCATTCAGTTCAGTCCAGTTCATGCAACAAATAACTTAACAACAATCTGTTCTGTCTGTGGCTGTTATTTCGTAGCAGTGAATAATCGTAAAAGGGAAATCGAATGATCATAAATCAGTAGCACAGAGAAGAAGAGATATTCCGAGTGCAAAAATGCCACTTTGGATATTCAGTCCTATCGTCTAGTCCCCAACGACTGTGTTGGGTATCTCGTGAACTCAAACCAGGCGAACTAACTCGACCTATTCGAGATAATCCACTGGTTAAGGTTTCCAGACCCTTTCGAAAGGTCATTAACTGGCCAACTTCAGTCATTATCCAACCTAATTCTTTACCTTGATCAATGAGTATATGTTCACCCTAAACCGTTCCCCGCTTCTGTCTCATGACGAATGTATTAAGGGAAAATCGATGAACTGAGTCAGCTGTGTAAAGTATTTAGGCGTTACCCTCGAACGTAATGGTCGTTGGTGTGTACGCACTGTGGCTGCTGGCCGTAGACTGTAAACTCTTTCGTTTCAGCAAAGATAATTACATCAGTCTTCCAATGATCAGACAGTGACAATTAATTTTGTTCAGCAGTTCCTTCTCTCTATTCCCCTTTACTGCTCTGCTGTAATTCGCCTGGACCTCCCGGCTGCTGACTGCAGGCTAACAAGGGGAAACCTCAAGAGGGTTAATCATGCGTGCCAAGTTCTCTTGTCGGCTCGGGTTAGCAACAATTAGGATGGAAATATTAATGCTTATTTGAAATGCGCAGGTGAAAATCTGCACTACAGAAAGCATCCATTATGTACCGATTTGTTTACATGCTTGTTTACATACCATCTTATGCCAACTAGCATATCTGCATAGAGGAATCTGTTAATGCCCTGAATTTTGAAAGTGCTATCTTAAACACCTATCAATAGGAGTGACAACTAGAAGAGTAGGCCCGATCGGTCGACTGTGGACTGAAGGCACAACTACAAAGAGCGGGTCTTCAGTCATAGGTGCACTGGAAATTGCAAGGATGATGACAACGATAATGACAGACGACATTTCTTATCAACCGTTCGTTATTCTTGCTACAAATCGGACGACTTGGCACGAATCACTGCTAGTGGTCAAATGGGATACGGTTTTTTCTCCCCTCCCCTGAATATCAAAGATCCGAATCTTAACACCACCTATCACTTCAGTGGTAGACGGCTCTGCTTTGTGCCAGAATTATTATATCTGAGCTACCGATACCTTAGAGTACTATGTCTCACTTGTCCGCGTTACAGCGCACTGACTAGTTGAAACTGCGCCGTTTTTTCCTTCCGCTGCAATCATATTGCTCGAAAGGGAAATGGAGCTAGTGGTTGATTCGTTCATGTGCTTATTTAATCAGCGTCCACGCTGAAAAATTGTTTCATATACTAGTATAAAGGTACAGCTCACAAAATCACTGTCAATTTAAACAGAGTAAACGAAGCGATTTCAAATCAAGTCATTATAAAAATTTTATTTCCGTCACGCGAAACTAGTGTTATGTTTCACCAAGCAACCGTGGTTGGAAATAAGTAATAAGCTGTGTATTTTTGAGTTTTAGCGCTGCTGCTGAGATAACAAGAAAAATTATCTTCCGGCCACGTCTACCGTGACAAGTGGCCATGTCCCATCACACGTTTGATTTATTCGATCACACCAAATCACTAAATCATCCTGTCTTGTCAGTAGAATGCGGGGATAATATTACGTTCCTGGCCCATCGTTTCAGACAAACAAAATATTGCCGCACCATTGTAGGTCTTCAGGTGCGCTACGAATTTCGTAGCTCAAATCTTGGCCTGACCATTTGAATGCAGTTCGCCGTAAAAAAAAATACCACAGGAGTGTGCTGGTGGCATTGGTGCGGTGAGTGCGGTCGACCACCAAATAGGACTGTACCCCTTGTTTTTCTCAAAACGTTGTACTCTAGTAGAGATGCACAAACCGGATTTCTTTGTAACCGATTCTGCCTCCGGCTTAGTGATTTTTTGGTCCCTGATTTGAGATAATCAAGAGGCGTATAAACTGGAATACTAATCATGGTCTATCAATGGTTTAGGAACACAATCTAGCGAATTAAACGTTCTGACCAAAGATTCGAAATGGAGCTCCCTAGGGCAACAAATATTTCGGTTCGGGCAGCCGATAGAAGCTAAGAATTACGGTGAACCGTCGATGATATGGATAAGTCTGCGAAAACCATCACAAAGTGTTTACATTTCCCTCGTCTCGCCTATTTTCCTATTTTGCTGAGGTTCTGTAATCAGCAGCGTCATACTAATTATGAAGTGATTCTTCCGATAAATAATTTCCTGATAATTGAAAAAAGAAAGTTATTCGTTTCGTTTTGGAATAAATGACGCTCTGTATAGCAATATTTTTTTTTTAAATTTGATATCTACATGGGTACTCGCGTCATCGAAAACGTTGGTTCGTCACAAACGTTTCCCATTACTTTGAATTCCATGTAAACCGAAGGACATTACTGACTATCACGTGTTTGTCACGATGCGGCTTCGATTTCGGTAGATAATTTCTGATCCAGTGATTTCCAGATGATACAAACCAAACTACCAAGACCAACTTTTCTTCCACGATACATTTCTGTCTTCGAACCTGCCATTGTGTTTAGACTCTTGAAATTCATTTCACTGTTCTTTTTAGATCATTCGACCTGCAGTTTCTTCATGAATCTACGTAACAGAAATGCCTTTTTTCTACTCTGCTTAGATGTACTGAAGTTTTGTATGTGAGATACACAGAACCAACTAAGCTGGTTATGTATCGTGTCAAGTGCTAGCTCATAAGCAACAACCGCCTGATGTATAACTATTTCTGGGCAATGGTGAGGGGCAAGTAACAATCAGCCAACAGCCTACTATCAAGGGTTCATCAAGACTGAAACAGGAATCGTGTTTGCATGGCATCAGCAGTTCATTCTCTCGTCTGTGCGATAAGAGTTGATCATTTTGACCCATTCGAACATTCGGTCATCCCGTCTTATGGAGCCAAAAGATTAGGAAGTTGATCAGAAAGACACGCCAAACTCCCAATGCAGGGGTAGTAGACGGTAATACGTAATAACAAGAGCGAAGGGTAAACTCGTGAGGAACTGGCTGGATTTCGCGCTGGTCGTAGATGCGTCCATCAAATCTTCATCCTCTGACGGTTGTTAGAGCACCGTCCTACTTTCCAAAAGCCAAAAATCATCGTGTTCTTAGACATTCGTGCAGCCTTTGATTCTGCTGATAACTCTTCACCTGGAAAACCTGAGGCATGTGTCGGTCCACAGAAGTTAGGTCGAGTTAGGTTGAGTTAAGGCCTATGGTCAGCTTTCGACACTCTTCGTTGTCTCCAGTGGAGTACGATAAGGCTGTCCCATATCCCCATTTCCTTTCAACTCTGTCATAGAGAAAGTTCTACAGAACGTTGTATCTGGTCTTTTAGATAGTGAAGTTGAACTCCTCCCACAGAACACAATTTCGACTAAGAATATGCCGATGACATCGCCTTGTCAAGTGACGACGCACAGGCAATTCACCACGCATTAGATCGCCTGGTAATTGAAATATCTAGGTAGGATGTGCGTTTTGCACCTTCAAAAAGCAAGGTATTTTTTCAAGACTGGCAGGAACTATTGCCTTCACTTCACCCTTTGTGGTGACCGGTTTGAGGTAGTCAATAGCCTCAAGTAACCCGGGAGTCTGATCAGACCTGGCAGAGGTGTTGGCGATCAGGTCTCATCACGAATTGCGCAAGCCAAAGCAGTTTTCGCGAACCCACGATACTTGTGGCGCCCCCATCGCATCCGGCTTTCCCTCAACTGAAGAGTGCCACAGTTCGTAGTGTTCTGCTTTACGGTTGCGAGACTTGGCCTATCCATGTCGAGGATGCCCGGCGATTTTGTGTTCGACCACTGATGTATCCCAAAACATCGCTCGAGTCTGATAGGAACACCGAGTGAGCAATGACCAAGTGCGTCGTCCGGTGTTGGGTGCAGACAGTTATCCTCGGACTGAGATAATCGCTCTACATCACCTTCGGTGGATTAGACACGCATTGCATATACCTACCCATGGTCTACCTTTTCGTGTTCTTTACGCACGTGCAAGGCTGGAAGAAGCGACGTGACAGTCAGCCAATGATTTGGCCTTGAGTTATAAACAAGTTAGCTTCGGTTTTGAACTCGGTTGGTGTTTTTCACCTTCCTGATTGCGGCCCAAGAGATGACGATGGTTGTTGATTGGAGATGCTGAGATATGGCTCAGAACCGAATTCGCTGGCACGAACGCTATGGCCTGTCTGCATAACCCATCTCCCATAAAAATAATGTGAAAACGACCAAAAAAATCACGAAACGCGCATGATGAAAACAAAAAAAACCTGTTGGCTTGTAATGCTTTACTATTAATTCTCTGTTATTTGTCCCCCCCCCTTAGTGTGGTCTCAATAACATTTTCTTACGTTGGCACCATGCCTGTTTTCAAGCCGGTATTACATAAATATATATATATATATATATCATTGACATTTTACTTGTTTCGGTCCACGTTAAAAAGCATAGCAATATCTGACATCGTTTTTATTGACTGCATTAAGAAAAGCACATCAAAGCCGTAGATATCAACTACATTGTTGGGCATAACTTGAATCCATGGGGGTGCATAATGAATAACCACGTAATATTCTTCTACGGAAGGTTATTTGACATAAGCTGAACATACTTATCATTTTTATCATTTCATGCTTTGTTCATTTCATTACCTCAGTAAATTTTCGTTTCGCTTATCATCATTTCTTTGTTATCAAGAGCTGCTACGGGTTACGTTTACTATGACAGACACGGTCTTTTGTTGCAGTTAAACCAGTTAACCAGCTATCCGTCATTCTTGTTTCGCAAGAATAAATGTTGTGCATCCACGCACATATGTGTTGGCCGATAGTTTTCTGAAGTCAGTTGGCTAAGGTGGATTTAACTTTTTCTCTACTTCCTCAGCGCCAAAAATAGCTCCAGTGTTAACCGTGATCGCATTAATCTGCTTGATGATTGAAAATTTTAGCAAAAAGAAAGGCATGGCGATGTCTTATGAGAAAACCATCGGAGCCAAAAACTGAAAATGCTGTCTGTCATTCGGTCGACAAATGTTGCTAGTACATAATCGTAATCTTTGTAGGATGATTTTTGAAACTACAGATTTGATGACTTCCCCGTCAACATACTCCCACATGATTTTATTTGCTTGCGAATAGGGAGGCCTAGCTTGTCATGGGGAAGAGCTTATCCCGCTTCGACTCTTTGATGCATGCGAGAAGCATAGCTCCTAGTTTCCCTGCGTATCCTTTGGTTGTGGATAAACAGTCATCATTTCACTGGCGTCATACCCACCGAACATGGCCAAGGAAAAGCAACATCAACGTCGAGGGGGTCGTTGGTCTTAGCTTCTCAAGCGGTCTCTATAAGATGCTATGAAAGTCCATGGTGGCATTGTGTCGTGGCGAGTGTGGCTCGCTGTTCAATGAGACTATGCCCTTTTGTTTCCCAGCTATACTTTGTGCGTGAGTAGGCGCATTTGGGATGAGTCAGATACCATCACTACTTCAAGGTGTTGAACTTCTGATCGGAAATGATAAAAAGAAACATCGGCTGCGTTACCAATCAGCAGCTCGCAAGGTCGTGTTTAGCTCTACTGTCTTTCACACCAAAGGCTCAGGATAAGATGCCTGAGATAATCGTCTACATCGATTCGAGAAAGCGAGTTGTACAAGGTCTTCAACGAAACTATGGATTACGATGGAAAGTCTTTGATATAGAGGAGAGTTCTGGAATAGCTGCTGTTTACGTTTAACCCACTTAACCGGCACATTATCTTATCTTTCTTTCGCATTGCTTTCCTTATTCGCCATGGTTCTAGTGGCACTGGATTTATGTCCATATTTTTGAAACATATACTGCTTGCGAAGGAATATTACTGGAATCATACGCAGTCAGTGGACGTTGTCGTATTTGACACCGATTTTCGTGCCGGGTTTCTTTCCTGAAGGAAATCTAGAGAATCGTTAAAAGTTAATTTTCTACTCCAGAAATATTCCGCTGATGGAATTCAGTTTTTACAATTATTAGCCATACATCAGAGAGCTATGGTTTTCGTGGCTACCTCACAGAACCATCTACTAAAAAGAGAAAAAAGAGAGCGAAAGATAAGCAAAACCTCATCGTACATTGAAGAACTATGCAGAAGAAAGGTTTCAAATCCAAGAAAACCAATGACTCCCGCAATGATTTATATCACCTATCGTCTGCAAACATCGCTTCTGGAGATCTCGTGCGCCTCAACTCGGTAGTCGAACTGCACCTACACGAGCCAGTTCACTGGTTAAATGCGTCAGACTTTTCACCCCTGTCATTCACTGATCACCATGAACCATCCTACAACCAATACCTAGCTCGCGGAATAGCATGCAACGAGGAAGTCGTTCTGTTCGAATGTACAAAACATCCTCCAACCACTTCAACCTATTCTCATTCAGTGCCAGTTTTGAGGCCTGAAACTTAGGACCCAGTCAGTACCTTACGCCTTATCGCCGAGCTACTTAAAAAATGCTCCAACAATATTTCATCAATACTACGAAAACAACCATATTCAAATACCAAAAGTCCTCCCAAACCTTCTGTCTTCAACCGTCATGTTTCAGAGCCGCAGAGCGATACCGAACTCACTGTTGCTGCGTACATACTCGATCTTTGGTTGATAACCGGATGTCGCGCCGACGCCACAAATGTCTCAAATTAGCAAAAGCCAAGAGGCGTGAACACACTTCATTCGAAACACGATCACCTGGTGAGATACAACTACCTGAGAAACGGAATCTGACCACCTCAACCACTCGAAGATATCCATCACCTCTGAGGTTTATGTGACAGGGAGTCTTGCATGCCAACTGCCGTAGAGTCCACAGCCTCCTTGATCTGACCGCCCTCCAGTGTTTACTCGGATCCTGGACATTTTGTTGAGATAATCGCTTTGAAATTTGCGGCAGGAATTGTGGTCAGGAATTAACGTCTAGCATTAATTGTGCAAGGCAAGCGGTTTTCGAGCCCGTGTGACCACAGGCTAAACCCAAAGAAAAGTGAATTCGGAACTAAGCACGATCTGAATTCAGAAGTGTGGACCAGAATGACCGGCGATCCTCAATTGATATACTCCACAGGTGACTGATGGCGGCGTGATCAATTTGAGTCCAACGCTAAGAAGGCAAAGAAGGTCATCACGTGAGCCGAACCATGAATAGCGGCGATCGTGTTGTCATTTACTATCGAAGCGGAATGATTAAAAAAGTGCGTTTGCACGGTTAGACTGTATTCTGCATTTCGGCTACTATGGCTCTCTTTTCTTTTCCTGCCTGTGTAAGCCCACTTCATGTACCCGTTGCACATTCACTCTTTCCCACAGAAACATGTAACTCTGAGGAAAAGGCAGCGGTAAGAGGGACTTGCCTCGTTGTTTAACACTGAACGATGATGACGATGAGGTGACACTGCTTTTGATGACAAAAATTGGTGCTCGACAGGAAAAATATGCGACCAGAACAAACTTGGATGAGATAATCGACGTTGTCGATTGGCTGAAACGTAAATTTGGCCTTCGATGTGTCATTCCGCCTCAAATAAGTAACCAAGTTGGATGTTAAAATCATTAGCAACGACCAAAACGTCTGTTGAAAGCACGCTGCGGAGTAACCGAGATAACTCTCGGTAGAACTCGCCTCAGGAGGGTTACAGCCAGTAGATCCACGCACAGATAAGACGAACAAACAACGAAGCTTCAATAGAATCCTACTTACACGTACAGAACCGTCCAACCGAACCTCAAACAAACGACTATTGACCGGGATCCAGTCTAACAGCGCACACTCCGATCCCAATTCCAGCTTGACCATAGGGGTTTGAAACCAGATCCCAGGACAAGCAAAGTGTGGAGCAAGAGAATGAGGCTGTTACATCTGGGCCACGAAGAGTGATCACGATTAGGTATACGAGTTTCAGGGAGACAGTAAACATTTACTTTAAAAGTTTTAAGTTCTAGCTAGGGGAGCTTGTTGGCCCAGTGTGTGGACACTGAAATCAGCGAAGTGAAGTGAACACTTTGTTCTAAGTAATGTTTGGGAACTATTTCTTCCCTTACTTCTAATGCTGCCATTAGATAAATCCGTTGAGATGCAATTCTTGGGGGCAACTTGCGTAGTCCCGACATCGGAAGAACGGGAACTAGAGTGACTTCCAGCAGAAAGGATGCTGGAGGTGTTCGGGGGGAGAGGGTCGGTACCTTGCGGCTGCCCACATGACAGAATAGGTTGTTCACTGAGAACCTTAACCGGAGCTTTTGACTTAAATCTCATCCATAAGGAAGTGGGACGTCAACCCAGTGCGGGAACTCGGAGCAAGCGCACGCTTATCACTACCTACTGCCTACTATACTGGAACCAATGGATAGCGCGATCCCGATTATCCTGGGCGATGAACGACTCAGTATCAAATCCACTGAATTTGTGATACCCATTGGTTTTTTTTTTGAAGAATACTGCTAGGGCGTGCAGCCACTAAAGCAGGGGAACGATTTTGGTTCCAAGCCAAAGGCTCTGGTTCTAACAAGAAACTGACCGCAAGGCAGCGGAGATTGACTGATTGGAAGCTCATCTATTTGTTCTTCCTTTCGATTTTCTGATTGGGTTGCAAATTCAAATCAATCCCAATCTGCCCATTGACCTTCCAGGTATGATTGCATATTCCATTTCAGGTAAGCCATCTTGTATAGCTCGTTGGGTTGCGCGGGCACGCGAACCGCTACACCACGTCAAGGTACAGCCTCTTTGTGACAATTGGACTGGGCAATAAAACTTGGAAATTTTAGTTCGCCTGTGGAACAATATTGATTATTACAAATCCGTCCGAATGGGAACTACAATGGTGTGCTACAACATTCAAGTTAAGGATTAAGGCAAAAATCAAAGGCTCCACTAGAGGCTTAGAATGGATTTCGAAATCAATGTTCACACGTGCACTTGACTTACTAAATGTTATTAGATTAACCAAGCTTTCTTGGAAAATTCATTTGCTATCCAATCAGGTGAGGCGTTGTCAAAAACGAGAAGGAAACGGGGAAATGAAGGAAGTGTATAAGAGCAGAACCATGTTCGTCGCTATGCCAACCTGCGATCACGATAATGGATGTCTGTTATTACTGTCACCTGGTCCACTGGTGTGATAAACACCAAGACCAATGCTGGCCCGCATCTGCATACTGAGAACAATGGCTATACTACAAAGAACAATCGATAACTAAGCAGACGGTTACAAATTCACACAGCGCGGACACCTAACAAGATTGTGGAAGCAGAAATATAGCGATACTGATTTAATTTAAGGAGAACGAAAAGTAGCTCATAAACGGTTTCACCGTGTACGAGACTGGTAATGTCATCATGATATTTATTCATGAATATGGATTTATATCTACAAAAAGAAGCCATGAAATACTCAGGAAGACTGAACAATTAAAAAAATGAGATTCAAAACGAAGGAAATTAGTCACTAGCAGACAAGCCGTGGTTACGGACAGGATGGCACGAAGAGATGACGGTGTCAGATAGACCTTATAAGACAATTAGATACACAAGCAAACCGAAGGTTCCAAAAAGAAACACCACAACATGTCACATTAAATTCCTCCAGTTCCCACATGTTCAGCTTTTTCCATACAGTGGATAAATAATTAGGGGTTTTCGACAATTTTGTTCAGTGATTCAAATGAGAAAACCGAAATACTTATTATGGTATAGCACAACGGAGCTTCATATTGATCCGCAAGAACGGTATGAAGAATCCTTGGTGCATGCCCCACAACCTCAACTGCAAGCTAACTGGCGTGCTTTCAGGTCGAAGATATGAGGATCGTGTGTCCATCCAGTACCAGGGATCTGGACCCGTTATTTGTTCTACTGTTCTAATCCTTTTCATTTTAACCTTGAAGTGTTTTAGATGAGTGTTAACCTCATAGACTATAGGACCCACTGAACCTGGGAACGGAACTGAAAGCCAGGACCCCGAAAATCAGAATGGGATAAATCCATAGAAAATCTCAGTAAGTCAGTGGCCATAGCGAATTGATATCTACCGCCAAAGCGACCGATGGTAATGAGATGTGACCTTCGGCCCCTCTGTGCGATTAAAGTGTAACCTACCACTATCCAAATTTCTGTGTGAAATAAACTGCAGTCTGACGTGACGGAACATCTATTGTCGCTGAATAGTTTTAGGAAAACGTGGCCAGTCATTTGATTAAATAGCTGAGTACAAGCTGAACTAGTTTTGCGATAGCTGTCATTTTATCGATTTTTATCCGCATCCCAAGCCATTAGGGCAAAGTGAACTGCCGAAGTGAACGACGACCAAGTTGGTGCCTGCTTAGTTTTCTGTCGTCTTAACTGACAAGACAAAATGATTCCGTTGAAATAAAAGTGGACTCCGGAGAAACTACATGGGCGAAATGAAAAAATCGGGAGATCATTAAGATGGTTCGACCATGGTTAATTAGCACGCAACCAAACGAGAATCATAACTGTTCACCCACGTCGTTAACATAACTTTAACAATGTGGCTGTTCCTTATCTCAAAAATAATGAATGATGAGTTAAAGAATGAACTCCAATTCAATTCGCTTCTTTTAACCGCCAATTTCGCATCACGCGCCGCTCTCAAAATATCGAAATACCTACTGTGACAGACCCCAGTTGCGAACTCATCGTTCTCCACTCACAACATCACAGTTTCTTTTTTTTCATTTAGTCTCCGGTTCCTCGTCGATCGAGCTGTTTCGTTTACCACATAATCTCATATCATATATACATAACCAAACATAAAACTGACACACCTCGGGCAAATCAGCATAAAAATGTAGATTGGGGGCACTTGAATTAAATAGACTACATGGTCGTATTGGGCGATTGACCACCTCTTCTCATAAACAAGCTTGTTCTTATTCATACACTCAAGATCATTAACCATCAAGATCATTAATCATCATTTTTCAGGGCTGATTGCGTAACTTTTCCATGTTCCTTTCGCTCCCTATTCTGGCCACCATTCTATTGCTACATTCAAGGCAGATTGCTCAACGGTACCCCTAAACTGGATAGTTATCACAACGTTCTGGTCTGCCATACTTGGAAGGAACGCTGATCTAAGTCTGATGCGTCCCCAACTCGTCATCACACCTAGCCACACTGCAACGTTGTGTGGTTGTGTCACTGCAAGTTTCGGGAACGCCACTCCCAGTCCCCCCCTCCCCGCCTCGTGATTCCCCGACATGTCCCTTCCACTGCATTCATGCTTCTAGCGTGTCTTGAAGAATAAATGGATCTTAACACTGTCAAAATGTACTTCAAAACACCGGTCTTTCACTGTATACTTTGCCAGGTCCCTCAAAGTCTTAACCAATCTTGAAGCCACGTTTTGTATTTGGAAGAATTTCCATTCGATCATTCACGCTAGCATTTCAACCCAAATACTTGCACTGTTCCGTGTAAGCTCTCCAAGAAACGGGATAAGTGACGCTTAATAAACCACAGAATTATGCGACTGGTTCCTTATGCTACTAGCAGCCAAATAGGTCAGTTCCCTTATAAAACATTTTCCCAGGATTTTTTTCAGCTTCCCTCCCATTAGCTTTAAGTCTTGAAATCCATAATTTATACTATATTTGCCGACTATACTTATCATTATTTTGATGAGCTTGTAACAATACTCTTTATTCTCTCTGGCGAGCTGGTTATGCGTCCTGTTTGAGACAAATATATAATGGCTAAAATGAGGCCTCGACTAAATTTCTGGCCTGTTTGCTCGCTAGATAATTCAAAGCTTGAGAAGAGTCGCCAGTTCTCGCTGAATAAGACGATCACAAATTCGAGTATTTGTTTTTCTATGCTGTTGCCCATTGAAGCGGAAAGTATTCGAATGACGCTTGTTCCATGAGTTTCTGCAAAATCTGCCTATATCAGCATCAAAGGCATCAAAAATGGCGTCACCAAGGTCAAAATCATATCGAATGGATTGCACTTCTAACTTACCTTGAGCAGACTGGCGCGATTCAACTGTGTCTTGTCGATCACCTTCACAGCTACCTAGAAAACGATCAAACAAAAGAAAGATGGGAGAGACAAATTGAATACAATTAAGTGAAACAACAGAGGAGAATAATATGGAGAAAATAGTACTTTGAAATCTCAGACACCGTGGCGTCGAGTGTTCTTTATTAGTTAATATTTTTGGACGAAATCTCGCTATTCCGGATATTTTGTCGAGCGTTTTTATATTACACGAATGATTTCGTAGGGACAATAATAGCTTTTAAAGCTTACTATTAGATGAGATCGACAACTTCGATTAAGAAACTTAGAACGGCACAGGATCACATAAAGCCTCAGTGGGTCGCACGTGCTGAACAATAAGGTGACAGCGAACTGCCTGTTATAAAACAGCTCAATCCAATTCACGGAAACAAAATAGATTAGAACTTAGGATACCAATGAAGCGTTGGGTCGTTATTTTTGCAATTCATTGCAAAAGGATTTATTCCAATACCAGGAACCGTCCACCTCCAGCTGTCAGTGGGCTGATAAAGCCATAGATTCACCACTGATTGAGAAATGTGTGATGAACACACAATGATTAGGTTTCCCATGTGGTCATTCGGCGCGGAGTCGCTGGATAGTTTTTGGAACAAACATGCGTGAACCGCCCGATTTATTTTCGTCAAATTCGATCGAGTATCGAAATCGTTTCATTGGACGCTACGGTTCAATTGGTAGGGTAACAAACCCACGCATCTACGTGCGTACGCACGAGGGGAGGAAAAGTCAAAATCAATAACCACGCCAGTCGTATCGTAAAAATGCAGCGGTGACACGCACATACAATCGAGGGATTTTCCAGGCTGCAGAAAAGGGAGTAGTTAGACACGTGATTTTACGATAAACTTTATTCAAGCAGTATTGCCTTTGAATCTGTTTAAACTAACAACTTTGCACTGTATACTGGATCATCGGGAATAAACATATATATAAATATTTTTGCATCATCACGCATGAAATGGCTTTCGTGAAATATTAGGCCTGTAATCGGAAACTTCGTTGCAGTAGTTGATCAGACACCCTTACAATATCTCGCAAACATTCAATAAATCGGCAGTTGCACATTTTGGAATAAGTGTCAGTTCACTCTAAACAGACTCTACTGTTGCAACTACCCCCCCACTTATGAATTGTAAAAGTACTATATGGACTAAGGCAAAAATTGCAGAGTAGTTTTGAAGCGCAGAAAGAGGAAGAGACATTTGCTCTTTTTCCGACCCGTGAATTTTCAATCGATTTTATCTCCCGGCCGCCATCGCCCGTCCCCGCTAACTCTAGTGAGAAATGCCAAGATGAGCGTGCACACGCTTTTCATTGTTAGCTAAAATCTAATCGTTTATATTGGACGTCAACGATCAACACTAAACTGCTGGCTAATTTGACCCATCGTTATTGACTGACTTTTTCATGCGGAGTTTTCATTCAGCTTACCGATTAGTGTAATCCATGCGATGACACCGCGACTGTGTTGATTTTTGATCAGGATGATGGGTATGATGAATCAACAGCCTCTACTTTGACGGATACAGTACAATTTACCAGCCGAAGCAAGTTTCGGAGGCGACATTCGGAGTCGATGCTGATTATACTGAATATTTGTTCAAGCCAGTTAACCGGAGGTAGTTAGTTATCATCGCTTGATAGCGACAAAATATAATCGGCAACCAAGATTAATCGCAGGTTAATCAAATGGTTTTGTTCAGTTTCCTCTAACTAATAACCCTCTCTTCAACGTCGCGGATTTCCACCTCTACAGAGTTCCAAAACTCCGACATTATAATCATACGTCAAAATTCATTGACCTTCCTATCATTTTATGACATCACGTACCGACTATTACGACCAACCGGCTAAACTACATTCCGCTTCGGTGGACTTCGCAATGCTGAGGCCTGGTTGAAGATATGCGGAATCTAGCAATGCCAATTGTAGGTCATAGCGGCACCAAGAGTGAAAACACTGTCGCAATCGCCAAGATCTTTTCTGATTTCAATGTGTGGAACTGACAATCCTATTTTGCGTAACCGGTAAAATTATACAGAAATATACATAAAAGTTGCTAAAAAAAGGAGGAAAAACAATCAAACTCCCACATTCTACCGGTAAATTGAAATGAGAAGTGACAATGAAGTTAACGGAATGAGTCCCAAAAGTAAAAGGCAGTTTCACTTTAACCATGAAGCACCAATATCTGGTGAGGCGGTTTGCAGCGTGACATTTTAAAAAGATCCAAACAGAAAACAGGAAACAGAAACGTGTAACGGAAAACTTGGCAGATGACGCTATGACGGACTAAACGATTCACTAAGTTTGTCTAATGTTATTGTATAATTGCATCAATGAGGGGAGAAATTTCGGATGCACATCCTAATTAGGATAGACGTTCCCCTTCGGCTGGCAAGAACTTAACGTTCCCGTTGCGAAACAGCTCTGGTGAGAAAGCTCTGAGATGCGGTCATGACTGCTTAACTAAGGAAAGGATTTCCCAATCACTAACGCAAACGGTCATGTGATAGTATTCACGGTAACTCCAGATTTTTCTGAAAAGTATGTTCCACTTAATGAAAACTGTCGCGAAATGGGTCGCCCGTTCTGTCACGACACTTGTCTCAATTGTGAAGTATTCCGTCTCTTTCTACCAAACAGGAAACGAAATAGCACATAAGTACAAATCATTGAAGCATCTTGGTGAAAAATACACACAAACGCTGAATGGTGGACATTCTAGGCTGAAAATGTCTAGCTTCGTTTAGCCATGGAATTGGTGGCGCGTTGATCCCAACCGGGGAAAAGTGACTGAGAGGCGCTGAACAGATGGTTTGGGGAACACCGTGAATTAAAAGTACCACAACCATAATGGGGAAGCGATTCAGTTCCCTACCTAGCCATCGAAATGGCGGCAAGAATGCCCGTAACCATTGAACGTTGGCGGATAACTTTACCAGTTAATCTGACTTGAACACAAGCAATTACGGCAAGTGGAACATAGAACCATGCGAAGAAATTAGATAAATGGAACAGAATATCTAGGGTTGTTGAAGGAAAAATAACTAAGCCCAATTCACTATGCAGGAAGAAAAAGATGCTGTGAAATGTTAACATTTTGCGTTACTCTTGCCAATCACACATGCAAACAATCTGACGTCTACGGAACGTCCGCTTCCCAGTAATAATGTAATCAACGTACAGTCGTGGAAAACGCGAAAGGTCAGGAGAATCCACGATCATGAAATTGTGGTCGACCCCAATGTAGGTGGTCCGATTGCGTTTCTTTTTCGGGCATAAAACCAAATCACATGATCTGACAAGCATTCTTTTTGAGTACTAATTGTTTCAAATTACGAGTGCGAGACAGTCGCTTGAAAAAAAATGTTGGATCAATTGTGCTCGCTTTCCATGATGTGTTTAGCTATTGTTTAACCTGCATTCCAACTTTTCTGAGACATCTTGCTTCATCGACCTTAAAAACCATTTCAGAATGTGCTTAGGCATATGCTGTGAAGGTCGTCGGTTGGTTCTGCGGATGTACACCACAGAAAGTGATCGTCAATCGATAAGCTATAAAGGAAACAGAATTCATCAAGCGGTCATTTCCACAGTTGTTCAGGTTCAACCTTCGAGTGCTTCATCGAAGTTGGAGTGGCGCCGCGGCGGACGAGCGACTTGAGACGGATGAGAGTCTGATACACTTCGTTCACAAAGTGGTCACCCTAATAGGCTAATCCAAGGTAAGCGAATTTGCTTGGGGCTGCATATAACTGCTCGAACTTAGACTTATTTCGGATACGGTATCGACGAGTCTTTGTATGCATAAACATATTAAAAGAAAGAAACAGCATTGATATGCGCAGACGAATAGAAAAATACATGGCAGTGAACCGCAAACCGTTGGAGGCGGGCAAAGCTCGGGGCGATAAGCAATTGCTCGGACGCTTGTCTCATTTGAAGACGATAAAATAGTGCACGCAAATGGGAGCGAGCACAGTAAAGTTATATGGCCTTTGTATCCTAGCAAGAAGGATAAATAGATGCGATTGGCTTTGCAAACGAAAATGAGGACATGACAATCAACAAAAGCAGATCCGACCGTTAGTGTCTACGCACCGCACCAAGTGTCAAGAGCATCCATGCCAACATTGATCGAACAGTGACCAATAGGTCCACATGAATCGTGTGAGACAAACGAATCTCTCTAACGCGATCCCGAAATTAAAATAGTTGGCGGAAAAGAGAATTCCAAAAATAAAAACGTTTACTGGAATCCCATCAACTATGGTCGACATCCAAAGTGAGACATTCCGTTCCAAACGGCAGTCCTATAATTTGAATGGGAGATAAGCTGAATAACCTTTCATTGGGAGAAAGACAAAAACTGACGGACGGAATTAAGCTACTGGCTAAAACGAATTGCCCATAAATAGCAAATATGAGGAGCGTCAAAACATGACCAGGTAGTAAAATTGACTGAAACAATCTGAACATAGCGGAAATTGGGGAAACGTGAATTTCCATTAGCAATAAATGGCATCGCTTCCGGTATCAATCTGGTCTACAGTGCTGGAAGCCAATAATAATCGATGGTTCTTTTTATGCAAGCCGTAAATCGGCTCATTTGGTATGCACTGTTTTCCGAGACTGGTAGTAGTTGGAATATGGACGAAGTTCATCAGTTCATGACGTGATGAAAGGGTATGGGAATTTTGATCACTGGACTTTCTCGAAGAGTTCGAGTTACATTGCCGAGTTGGGAGCCACTACGTCACCCAACGCGCCCGTGGCAAGCTTAGGCAGTATGGTTGAATGTCGCAGTCCGTGGTGTTCTAGGTATTTCCGCGTCCTTATAGTCCTTCTATCTGATTTTTGCTTGACTATTATTCGACTGTGCAAAGCGTCAAGAAAAAGAGCACGTTTATGCAAGATGAACGATTGTGCAAACCGAATCAAATCACTGCTGTAAAACGCCGCTTTCTCAGAGATGAACAACTAATTGATTCTGCCAAATGCACATCTCTATGAAAGTCACCCAGAAGGGCATTTACAGGGCATTAGCAATTTTCAGACGATCCGCGACAATAAATTTGATCAATAGCGAATTGTGGCTCGAAATCAACAGGTATCCGCGAAAATAGTTTTTCGACTGGTTCTCAAACATTACCCTAAATCGGCAAGACAGCATCGGTCACTGATTTGGGCAAAGATAAACAACGATAAAAGCAAGAGTCCTTAATACGGCGATTAGAATCACATAAATAGGTTTCTGGGTAGGATGGTTTCATTTCAGCAATAAGCCTCGTACAGTCATGGTATCCAGATAAACTCAATACCTACGGGAAATATAAGTGATCGCTGCTCGCTGAGAGCACCTAATTCGTAAGCTGATCTGTGCTATGCATATGCTGCTTTCATCAGGATTACCAGTTGGCAGCGATTCATTTATCCGCTAACTCGAGTGAGCTGTTGTTCCGTCTCCCCTAATCCTCTCGACAGTTCGCGCAAGAAAACCTATGGTACATGTAACATGTAACATGTAATTAGGAGCTTAACCAATTGCGTGTTATTAGTTGATTTAGGCAACAGCTTTTTTATTTTAAAACGCAGAAATTCTCATGCGACCGAGCCCATGATAAAACAGAAATCAGACAAGAAGATTCAATACAATTGGCCCAATGGGATTTTATGTGGTTCTAGACTATCCGAAGTCCCTGAGGCCATGATCGCCAGTTTCTCTTCCGCAAGGTAAGGTTCCGCTGGCTGAGGGGCAGGCCTCTTCACGACAGTAGAAGGTAAAGCATATAATAAGTTGCACTAAGCTAATTTTTCTCTCTCCCATTTTTAATCTCCCCTATCACATGGAACAATATGCCAAAACAGAAGCAAACTGTCTTCCAGAGATAGGTGGAAACAATTAGGTCATTTCTGATCAAGATCAAATGATTCTTTCACAGAATGAACGCATTGATCGTACACAACACACGTTGCATCAATAAATTGTGCACTCACGCAGTCCGAAACTGTGAGGACAAGTATATTAATTCTAACTACAACATTTACATACTTCGAAGTAGCCTAATAGGAGCTTCGCACATTTCACAATCGAACTGCGTTACTAGCCTCCAGTCAACATGCTGAACGTTTTGGATATCAATTCTCCTCATAACCGATTTCAATTAGCAAGTAAGGAGAGCCTAGAAAAGATTACCACCGTTTAAACACCGATTTTTACGTCTATTGAAAAAACAAAAAATCTCGCTCAGAAAACGCGAGGAAAATGATCAGTGAATACGAACATCGCTGAATCAAAGTGGAATTCACTAGTTTCAGCTTGGACAATAATAAACCTGAAAAAGCCTGTTCGTGCTTTGTTTCCCATCTTGCAGGACCAAATACCAGCAGACGGGATGGAAATTAAGAGAAAATAACGAAACACGTCCAATCGACGCAAAACAGGACGGTCTTGACGTAGATCAAAGAATGACATCACTCATGGAGATAAACAACTAAAAGAATCCAGAAATATACCCGAATCTTGAGGATGACGCCATCGAAAGCCTTGGAAAAAACAATGTTCTGACGCAACGCTGCTCCTTGATTTTCCAGACATTAACCAAAGAAACAAACACCCAATACACTTTCCTCAGACAGGAAACGATCGCCGATAAACTGGTAGCAATTACCTATTATGCGATCGGATGATTATGAATGCCTGAGCGCAGCAACAAGCTGAGTGACGAAGGTTGACAAAAATTTACCACGGACGAGATGAGGAACTAGAAAGAAACAAGGATGATGGAACGTATCCCAATAAACAAATAGCTAAAGCAAACTAAAAAGGTTTCGGCATAACCAATTACTTAGCATTCGCTAGCATAGTACCACCAAACTGAAGACGCCCAAGATTAGGGTCATAATGAATTCACAAACGCCGAATATAACCAGGAGGGATAATCTCCCAGGACAACCGTCAACGAAAATGTCAAACCCAAACCAATGAACGAATACACTGACGAAAACGTACTAAAGAAAGAACACCAAAAACCAAAGAAAACGAGAAGGCAAGGACATCAAAAGCTACAAACTTCACCGACTGCTTAGGAGTATTGGTCCACGAAAACCGGATGTAAGTGAGGTGATCAGAAAATCCAATTCACCCTCTGCAGTACCAGCCAAAACGATGTAGCAGGGCACTTCGGGAAATAATTTAATTGACCCACCGTCACAGATGAATCTTCCACTAAGGCCTGTAAGTGAAGCAATGTAGGTAGGTATCGGTCCTCCATCAGAAATGGTGGCCATCGGAAACAAGTCTGCTTCAAACGCATAATGTTGGCAAGCCAGATGGGCTGTCGCCGTTCTTTCTCAAAGGCACTGACGAAGGTACAGCATTGGAGTTAGAAAAACTTTTGGAATCTATCTGGGGGGAAAGGGGGAATACCTAAGAGCGGTGTGCCTACTCACAAGAAACATGACATATCCTCCTGTTCGGTAATTATTGCATCCAAGCCACTCGCGGTTATTATCCTCGGCTGATTTTCTAGTGCTCGTGAATGGCGCACGTGCAACAGTCAAATCCGCTTCTCATCCAGTCGGAGTCCACAAGAACCATACCTTAGAACAAAGGGACATTCCGCAAATCCACGATGTTTTTCTTCATCTGGAAGTTGCATTCTGTGGACCTCGAAACGCCGCGATGCTGCCTCTCACTGAAGAGAACGGTTGAGAAATTCAGTTCTCTTTTTCAGTAGTTCTGTGCAAACAGTCGAAGCCGAATTCGTGCTTACGGCGATTTTTCATCCCAGTTAACCACGAGAAGTAGCGTTTGTCAGGACTGGTCCTTTTTATCATCGCTTTTCAACTTTGTCATTGAGATGCTTATGGAGATATCCCCATCATGTTGTGAAATAATGGCATTGAAATTTGCTCAGACAGAAACCTGTCAGATTTAGAATATGCGGACGGCGTTGCGCTACTCAGTGAAGCTTCAAACAAGTCGCAGGCTTTTCTCAATTGTCTTCGAAGTGTAAAATGGTGCTGCAAGACTGGATTGGTCCAAGGCTGAACCTTGTTCTTGGAGGATATGAATTGGATGAGGTATATGAATTTAGTTATTTGGTCAGTCACATCCCACCAAGTGGTCGTATATCCGATGAGATGTCCTCACGTATGCAGAAGGCTCGGTTAGAGTCTACCGCTCTGAGACGTGTGTGGCGTTGACATGTTACTCGATTATCGATCAGAAATTGAGTTTATATTGCAGGAGTAAAATTGCCCGTTATACGGTTCAAAAAGGTAGCTATTTTGGGTAAAAGATATGCGAAGACCCTTGATGTTTGAGCATCATTCTCCGCGGGGTCATGTTCGAATTCTGCTAGGAACTCGGAGGTTAGGTGTACGATCTTCGGACACAGAGTTTAATCGTCAATAAAGACGCCAAAGCTGAATAGGCTAAGGTAGTTGGGACACATTACGCATGTCCACGGATTGACTCTCTCGGTACGCACTGCTCCCCAAGGCAGACGATAATTTGAACATGGGTTAAGTTGGTCAGTCCATGACGTGACGAAAGGGCATGCAAACTTCAACCAGTAAACTGTCTAGAATAGGCCGAGTTAGATTACTGGATTGGGATCCACAGGGTCACCCAATGCGGCCGTTGGAGGCCACGGGAGATATAGCTAAAGGCCACAGTCAGTGGCGTTCTTGTATTCAAAATGTCACCCTTTCTTGTGACGCATGATCCCATGATTTTTCTCTCACTATTATTCGGTGCTGTGAGGTAGCAGCCAAAATTAGATCACGCTGATGAAACCCTGTTGTTTGCAAAAAGCTGATAAGGAAGCGCTTAGTAAGGTGGTATTTTCGTTACATATAATGATTGTGTAGTACGAAGTTTGGTTAAGGCAGAGTAGGGGATCAACAGGCTTCTGTAGATGCAATACTTAACGGCATCTGTCGGTGAGCGCAAAACTCATAAGGAATACACTGGTTACACAAAGTGTTTACAGTTTCCAGGTGGAACTCATCAAATCTAATAAACATTTTTGGAAAGTTTAGGATATCATACCACGAAACGATACCAGTCATTTGATTCATGTTCACAAGATTCTCTATTTACTCGGTAAAATTGCCCATATTACACAATCACGTATTTCACTTGTTTTGGAATTTTCAAAGTTATCAACTGGAACCGCGGTGCGGATATAGTTTTGATTAAGCAGTCCCCAACATCAAAGTTGACTGTCTGTAATATGGGCTATAACCATGACAGAATAGGTTTTGCTAAATGAAAATAAATGTCCCTACTCACAATTTGCAGGGGATGTTCCTAAAAGATTTGTGAAGTTGTACTCTGCAAGCTGACTGACTGAAACACAGGAAGTTGGAATAATAACGAATCGAACTGTAAAATAGATGTGACAGTTGATTTACATCCGAAACAGCACTCCCTTGTGGGGGAAAATTGATCGGGCATCTATTTAATGACACCAACTTGTTTAGTGACTTAATTCTGAATAATGGTCATGAGTTGCCTATTTGCATCATACACTGACAGCAGGCACAGTTCAACAGAAGATAGTTTAATAAAATATCCACGGCATGGCATCGATGTTCTCATCCAAAAATTAAACGCGCTGTGAATAACAGTGAGACGGTATCGCCACTCAAATTCCATTCAAGCAGATAATCTGTGAATCTATTAACTGCCAAAACCCTACCAGGTAGTCAGAAAAGCCCAGGGTGCTGCGCGCTTCACCAATGAAAGCATCGGTGATCGCTACACACATACAAGCAGACTAACGACGTACTGGTTATGCCATAGACCAAACAGAAACAAATAGCCGCATACGGATACAAACACTAAAAGAATAGTGCATTATTATATCGACCCACAATGGCCCACGATCAATGGGACGATGAGGGACCAGAACTGCTTTCCTTGTGCACATCCAACCATGGATAGTGAGTGAAAAGAAAAGAAAATTAGCTAAAATTTTCAGATGGAAGCACACGCATGCAAGAACAGTCGATAAACAGAAGTCCCAGAGATAAGATGACTAGTTAACTGAAGAAAAATTAGGTTATAAAAGACGGCTTGAGCATGCGAATAAATACCATAAAGTGAACCTCCTAGTTTTCGATTACAACTGTTAGGAAGACCGTCACGGCAGCTGAACTTCTCAATTTCAGTTTACTGAATGTCAAACAAAAGGCCCGCAGATGCCCCGATGTTGTGGAAATTTTGACAAGGTACGGAAAGCCCAGTAGTATAGTCAATCGAAAATCTGCGTTTTCTTACACACAAAAGTTGGCGCTGTAAACTGGGACAGAATCAGTGGGCTTCTGCTGACGACATGTACGTCAAAGTTTCTTGGGTCAGATTCAATTGTGCGCCTAGATTCGTTCGTCTGCAACGAACCAGGTAAGTTAGATGATTAGAACCTACGAAGTTACCGTGGCACCAGAACAACAGCTTCACAGCACTGGATGTTCACTTCCGTGATACGCATATAATGAAAGTGGTTCTAATGAGGCAGTCCTTCCCGCGTCTTCCTAGTAAACGAAATGGCTGTTTCACTTCAGGGTTGCGACGTTAAATTTTGGATACTAGCCATGTTTCCATGCCCCATGCATGCCAGTAGACCCAACTTTTGAGTTGCACTTTTGGCACCAGCCCGTGGCCCCACCTTACATCCTTCCTTTTCCGGGGAAGAGCGGCCTTTGGTTCCTGCGCGTTCGTGAGGATACCTTCAAGTCTCAAGGTCGTTCACGGCATTACTTCTGTGTCCCCCTCTGGCTTTCCTTTGGTTGTTCTCCTCGCATCAAATTCACACGTACCATACTTGCACTTTCCTCTGGTTTGAGAATCTTTTTTTCAAGAACAGTACGCGACACAGGCAGGAAGCTCTCGAAACCACGGCAATGACTTCTAATGGAGGGCTCTTTGTCAAATCGGGGTGTAAAAGGGCGAGGAAAGATAAGCTGAGCCTGACCAAAACTAAGATGACGGGCTCAATTCACCTTACCTCGATCGTTTGCAATCTGATTTGTCCCAGTCTCCACTCGTCGACCCATGACCCATGAACTGCTGTGATGACCACATTTCAGCCTAGCTCACCTGCCTGACCTGGTGAAAATTGAGGTCACCGTGTTTGAGGCCTGACTAAACACTGAATCACTCAAGTCCTTCGAATACACCTGAGCCTCGTTTGGCTTGCACGTGACAATGCATTCAGGACTGACACTTGGGTCTCGTTATCGAGTCTGTGTTGCAAGCAAACAAAGTCAACGACTGTGTATGTTGAGAAAGAGAGATTAAGGTTCTTTGTTTTGCTCCAGTTTCGGACCAAAACGGGAGTTCTCCGTAGTTTTCGTGACACGTTCAGAGGAGAATGGAGCCGTAATTTGGAGGGAAGATCAAAGAAGGGACAATAAACCGGGGAAGCTCAGATCCCGTGCGGACCTTTATAGGCCGTCTGATGATGACAAACAGACGAAACGGATCTGTTGAGCTGCCATAGGGTATTTTGATCATTCTCGCTTGATTAAGCAGAGTGGCTTGAACGTGAGTCAAGAAGACCGACTGAAGGCACTAAGGACAGTGACTGCGACAAACGGACATCAAAACAGACACCAGCTACGGCAATTAAACGGGGCTTCCGCAGTGGGATTCTGTCATCATCGGTCATTTTCCCATTCGACAGTGCTGTAAGTGATGGGGTTCCCAAAACAAGGTATGCTGTAATCTGTTGAAAAAAAAACGCCATTTTTTGTTAGACGATATTCACTCGTTAACTAGCTGCTGGACATTGACTTAGCCAAAAAAAGCTGCCGACACCCCGGTTTAATTTCACGACATGCACAAAAGTGAGCAAGTTAATCAGGGTACTCAACAAATATAAGTCGGTTAGAAAACGCATGGTCAGTAGGTACTCCGTGCAAACAGTAACGAAATCGGATCGACTGATAGTTAAACATCCAGAGGTAGGAGGGCCGGCAAACAAAGGAATACGGTCAATAACGCATTCTTTCTTGTGTTGGCTGCCAACAATGAGAAGCAACATAAAATACCAGAAACACGTCACAATGGCTGAGGGCTTCAAAAAGATCCGCCGCTGGCAGTCGACCAAACCAAAAATGGCAGCAGGAATCAGTGAATCTATCGTGCCGGAACAGCTGGAAGGCTTTTGAATACAAAGAGGAGCAGATTATTAGTGGGTTACGTATGCATGCTTACACATTTAATTCAGCTTACTTTAATGCGTACACTTCAATATGTTTACTTGGGTGAGACGCTTGACATTTCCAGAAGAAATATCCCCTTTCGATACGAGATAGGTAGGGAGTTTTACATGATCAGCCATGAGTTGTCATTCCCTATTAACTCAAACATCGTTCGACAGACATGTAAACCAAAGACCACTCAACGAATATGGTACACGTTATTTTCCGTATGTTGCGTCATCGTTCAACCAAAGCAAACGCATTTCCCGTCGAGAATTGTGGTTAAGCAAAAGACACGCAAACAGAAAGTCGGACAGTTGGTCGAGAAAAATATGAAAACCAAAGCAAGATGATGATGATTACTGAGAGAGTTCTCGTACCAGATTAGTTTAAGAACCGAGAGACTGTCTTATTTTCTCAGTCAGCAGGTTTGCAGAAAGCAGTGTAAACAAATATCCATTACACTGCACATAACCCATGCACCAGAGTTACAATAACGATTTAGAGGAAGCAGCATCTTTTCATCACCAGCTTTAAGACGAATAACGTCTCATCAATATGCTTTGATTTCTGCTGCTACCTCACAGCACCGAATAATAGTGAGAGAAAAATCATGAGATCATGCGTCACAAGAAAGGGTGACATTTTGAATACAAGAACGCCACTGACTGTGGCCTTTAGCTATATCTCCCGTGGCCTCCAACGGCCGCATTGGGTGACCCTGTGGATCCCAATCCAGTAATCTAACTCGGCCTATTCTAGACAGTTTACTGGTTGAAGTTTGCATGCCCTTTCGTCACGTCATGGACTGACCAACTTAACCCATGTTCAAATTATCGTCTGCCTTGGGGAGCAGTGCGTACCGAGAGAGTCAATCCGTGGACATGCGTAATGTGTCCCAACTACCTTAGCCTATTCAGCTTTGGCGTCTTTATTGACGATTAAACTCTGTGTCCGAAGATCGTACACCTAACCTCCGAGTTCCTAGCAGAATTCGAACATGACCCCGCGGAGAATGATGCTCAAACATCAAGGGTCTTCGCATATCTTTTACCCAAAATAGCTACCTTTTTGAACCGTATAACGGGCAATTTTACTCCTGCAATATAAACTCAATTTCTGATCGATAATCGAGTAACATGTCAACGCCACACACGTCTCAGAGCGGTAGACTCTAACCGAGCCTTCTGCATACGTGAGGACATCTCATCGGATATACGACCACTTGGTGGGATGTGACTGACCAAATAACTAAATTCATATACCTCATCCAATTCATATCCTCCAAGAACAAGGTTCAGCCTTGGACCAATCCAGTCTTGCAGCACCATTTTACACTCCGAAGACAATTGAGAAAAGCCTGCGACTTGTTTGAAGCTTCACTGAGTAGCGCAACGCCGTCCGCATATTCTAAATCTGACAGGTTTCTGTCTGAGCAAATTTCAATGCCATTATTTCACAACATGATGGGGATATCTCCATAAGCATCTCAATGACAAAGTTGAAAAGCGATGATAAAAAGGACCAGTCCTGACAAACGCTACTTCTCGTGGTTAACTGGGATGAAAAATCGCCGTAAGCACGAATTCGGCTTCGACTGTTTGCACAGAACTACTGAAAAAGAGAACTGAATTTCTCAACCGTTCTCTTCAGTGAGAGGCAGCATCGCGGCGTTTCGAGGTCCACAGAATGCAACTTCCAGATGAAGAAAAACATCGTGGATTTGCGGAATGTCCCTTTGTTCTAAGGTATGGTTCTTGTGGACTCCGACTGGATGAGAAGCGGATTTGACTGTTGCACGTGCGCCATTCACGAGCACTAGAAAATCAGCCGAGGATAATAACCGCGAGTGGCTTGGATGCAATAATTACCGAACAGGAGGATATGTCATGTTTCTTGTGAGTAGGCACACCGCTCTTAGGTATTCCCCCTTTCCCCCCAGATAGATTCCAAAAGTTTTTCTAACTCCAATGCTGTACC
Organism: Fasciolopsis buskii; assembly: GCA_008360955.1. Classification (NCBI taxonomy): domain Eukaryota; kingdom Metazoa; phylum Platyhelminthes; class Trematoda; order Plagiorchiida; family Fasciolidae; genus Fasciolopsis; species Fasciolopsis buskii. The sequence goes on from LUCM01009516.1 coordinate 247,002, forward strand.
TTCGTCAGTGCCTTTGAGAAAGAACGGCGACAGCCCATCTGGCTTGCCAACATTATGCGTTTGAAGCAGACTTGTTTCCGATGGCCACCATTTCTGATGGAGGACCGATACCTACCTACATTGCTTCACTTACAGGCCTTAGTGGAAGATTCATCTGTGACGGTGGGTCAATTAAATTATTTCCCGAAGTGCCCTGCTACATCGTTTTGGCTGGTACTGCAGAGGGTGAATTGGATTTTCTGATCACCTCACTTACATCCGGTTTTCGTGGACCAATACTCCTAAGCAGTCGGTGAAGATTGAAGCTACTGCTTATGATGACAGTCTTTCCCAAATCCTGACATTCCTACGCAACGGTTCGTTTAATTCCGGTGAGACTGTGGCCTGTTCACTCTACTGAATAAAAAACTGACTGTACGGTCTATCCGCAAAGCCGTAAAGCCTGTCCTGATTAACTCCCTTCGACTCTGTTGAAATGTGGTGGTATTCTCTTTTCGAAAGCTCTCGCCAGTCTCTTTAACAAGATCTTGTTGCAATAACATGTCACGCGAAATTTGGAACCGTGTAGCCGGCAACAAGGGGATTTGGAATAAGTCTGATCTCAATGGCATCGATGATTCTGGCAAGAGCAATTCCCTGTAAATAGTCATCAATAGGCAATGCACGGTTGCGTGAAAAGCAGATAAGTTTTAGCACCAACTAACACCAAAGGCAATTACATCATTGTACATTCATGTAACTTTTGATTCATCTGACAGAATGGCCAATTCATCAGACAAGGAGTTGCCAATAAGTGCAAAAAGATTCAAGCACTATACTGCTCGACACTAGTACATGACAATTGGCTGTCGCCCAGCACGTTACAATATGTGGTTCTATGCCACTTTAAATATCAGAATCAAGATTGCCTTTTCCCTTTCTCCGGGAATGGCCCTGCGAGTCGTGCCCTATCCATTACATTTATATGCCAAGGATGTCATGAAAAATGCAGAGAATATCGCAGTAATTTGCGACGATCCCACTGTGTCACAATGCGTTTTCGACAGTCTCTCGTCGGCCGCGTCGGAGTGCAAAATTTACTTTCTATCTTATAGGACTTTCTTTCCCGCTTTTACCCGTGCTGCTGACAGGCTACAAAGTGTTGAAGTTTGTCTAAATTGGAGACTGTGTAGCTGCTGACGAGGCGATCAACCGAATAGCAAGGATTCAAACGGCCTTCTGCAATTTGCGTCTTCTTTGACGACGGTTTGGTATTGCTCTGATTGAAACATAGGAAGAACAACGCTGGTGTGGTCCTATACGGTTGTGAGATCTGGTCTGTTCGAGCGGCCTATGTTGACCGCTCGCCGTTTTTTCATTATTGACGTCTGGGTAGTATCTTCAGAGTGTGGTGGCAACAGGGAATAAACAAATCTTAAATCCTTTCTGTATAGGCAGAGACGTCATCCGTTATAAGACCACCTAGTTGGACAAATTTGTAAGTAACTGGATCTATCCACTTCACCCAATTCTTACCCAGAAGGAATAGCGTTCGGCTGCGAACCATTTCAGTTCTGGAACAACAGTTTGCAATTCAAAGGTGCAAAACACACCAAATATAACCACACTATGGTTCAGATGATCGAGAAAAACCTGCAAATTACTCGGGTCCTCATTTAGTAACCGAAGTCGTCCGCATCCAAATGCCTCAGCATGGTCGGGGGTGGGTGTCTCAGGCATCGAATCGGCTGCTCGTCCTGAAGACCACTTGAACTGCCCCCAGATGACCTGTTCACAAACAGCCTGTGCTAAAGAAGTCCTGTGCATCACCTTCTCGTGGCAGAGACCATGGATCTCGACGGATAGCTGATTGCATGGAGATGGAGAACGGAAGAACTGACAGGCGTGGCGAACTCTACACATCGTCTATTCCATGATTTTCGTCCTTTCCCACAATTCTGATAGTGCATGATTCATATACAGACATATGCAGCATATATATATATATATATACAAGCAAAAGTAGAAGGGTGCCTGGACAAGAGAGTACCGGGCATACCTGACGAGCAACAATAACCGCTCCCAGGCAAATTTGGTTCACGCATCCAGATACTACTCACTACTTTCAGTTTCCTGTCTGAGCAAATGACAATGCCGCTATTCTCACATGAGGGTAGGGCTATCTCCATAATCATCTTTATTACAAGGATTAAAAGGAACAATGAAAGAGAGCAACCCTGATGAACATCACTTGTCGTGGTGAATCTGAATGAATAATCCACGCAACCACGAATCCGGATTCAGCTATTCGGATACAAAAAGTGGAAAATTGGAATGAATCTCTCCGGCATAGTGTTCAATGAGAGAATATTCCAATGAATTGCACGATCGACTGAGTCGAACGCCGCTTTCAAATCAAGAAAGACGAACATTGCGGGTCTAGAAAACGTCTCGCGATGTCCTGCGATTTGCTGCAGAATGAATATTTAGTTAATACATCCACGACCGAGTTTGCAATCGACTTGAATCTTACGCGTACACTTTTCGCGGGCATTGCGTAATCGGCGTACGATAATACCTACGAGCAATTTGGATGCGGCGCTTATCAAACTAATTCTCTGGTGAGGACCTATCACCATCCTTGTAAACCGGTGCAGCCGTCAATTTACACCAGCCATTAGGGGTTTGTTCTCTTGGCCCAAATGACCCCAGAATTTCTATTAACTCCTATGTCAGAAAAAGACATCAATCTGCAGTGTTCCATTTGATCGATTTCAGTGTTTTGTCCAATGCTCTAGGCGACGCTCTTGAGAGTGAGTCAGAGATCCATCAGATTTCTTGATCACCCTGTTTACACCTGGCTTTCGTGGACCAGCACTCTTTATAAGTTGGAAAAGATTGCGACCATTGTCAATAGCTGGATTCGCTTACATTTCTCCATCTACAACTGTTCGCAGTTACTTCTCAATCTCCTGATCAGCTGACATCTCACTGTAGGTGGCATCCAGGGAAACGGGTCTGCGACCAAAAAGGTACGGAGGGATAAATGACGGAGAGACAAAACGTGTTCAGATCATAGGAGGCCATGTAGAACGACTGCCTTAATCATAGTGACTACTTGTAACCAACGCACAACGACGTATCAGGTGATTGCTTAACCGATTTCCCCAACGGATCGTAGCAATCAGCGGTCAAGCAAAGAGGGCACCCGAAAAACCTCAATGTGGAAAGACCAAATCTTGAAGCTGTAAAGGAGAACATCCCAAACCGTGACACTGTAAACTTCGCATAATGAAAAGTCAGATGTCACGGCGACGTCAGAGGTTGGTAAAAGCAACCGTGGACCTCGATATTCGTGATATGATCTCCTTTACAACACCACTTCCTACCTGCAACCTAGCTCCTGAGACACCTAAAGTTATCGACTAATTCTGACTGGTCATCACAAACAGTGAATGGGATCACGGGCTTCTGCTGCTTTTGGAGAAGTACCTCGTACTTTGAAGGTGGGAAGCACATGCCGTATCAGGATTTCCAATCGCCAAGCGGTCCAAAGCGCGTCGTTCAGCAAGGGGATATCATCACACTCTAGGTCGTAATTTTCCCCTGGGAGGAGTTTGACACTGTTGTCTGCCAGACCCGATAAATTATTCTGCAGAACATACCTTGGGGAAAAGTTGAAAAGCGATCAAGATATGGCGTTATCTGTTACTTTAAATCCCAGGACTACGGCGGCCGGCTTTATTTCAAACAAACTATGACATTAAGCAATTATAAGCACTGGTGACCATGCACTAGCGAAGTTACCAGGTACACACCTCTCGCAAATGTTGGCGAAATGAACTGCATCACTGGTTCTTCAGTCATCTTCTTTACCTTTATCATCATTGTTCAGTGTTAACCAGCGAGGCGGGTGCCACTGGTCATTGTTTTTCTCACCCGGTTTCACGCTGCTACAGAAAGAATGAATATCCAAGGTGGAAAGGGAATGAATGTACCAGAATGGGAAAAGAACAGAACGCCGTAGTAGCCTGTCACGGTCGGTGACCATTCTAGGGTTTTGGTGCCGCAGAAATTAGTTCTGTTGTTAATTTTTCAAAAGGACCTACCCTTTTCCCAGTAGTATGAAATTGACGTTATTTTTAATATTGCGCGGTTGAAAATTTCCATATGTCCTCAAAAAGATTCATCAAAACTCCTGTGATTGTCTGCTTCATGTACCGACCAAGGCCACCCAACAAAATCATATAAACGATAGAGCTCACTTGAATTCTTATTTGTATTGGTAGGTCACTAATAAACGCGCGGCAGTGTACTGGTCGTCTTCCCTCTTCCGCTAGCGAGCTGGGCTAGCTGTTCGCATTCTGCGTCTTTTTTCCGTTCTGTGTGGTTGCTTATTCAAGAAAGTAGGAGTTCCGTCCTGTTCGTTGTGCGACTACGGGGCTTGTTTAATCCAACCCAAACAGTTGTCTCCAACCTCAGTGTGTATTCCTATCCTGCTAGACCACAGGCTGTGCTCCTGTGCTATCGTGCGACGCTAGTGCTTACGTCGTGTGCTTCAGTTTGTGTACAGATCAAACCAAACTCGACAACACAACACAGCCATCATACGGAATACAATCCAACTGTACAAACGCATTTTTCCAGTTATTCTGATTCTCGAGAAAGTGAAAAAATATTGACACTATTAACAGTTCGCTGTCATATCCTTCAACGTCTTCAGCCAATTGGTTGACGGAGATTTTGAGCTCGAATCACAGAGATGAGACGCCCACTTTATCTCAGTTCGCTGTAACTCATTCCAAGCTGCCACATCATCTGGTGACCTATACGTGACTTCATTCACTTCGTGAGAGGGACGGAAAACAGGGCACGGCGTGATAGGCGAATGATGGTCATACGCAACGATGTCACTGAACACTCCCTTGTCACCTGCATCAACAGTCACGCTACTATTATGGGAGATTTCATTGTTCATTGCCGGGAACAGTTAGTCCCCTTTTCTGACGCCCCTGTCACAGGGCATGAAGTCCTACAATTCTCTGCGCTTATCTCAAGTAATTAACTTTCCCACATGTATACTCGATTGATCTGACGACTACGCCCACGTTTTTAATCGCAACCCCACTTCGGTGCCGTTTCTCTATCCAAATATCTCCATTCTTCCCGGTATAGGCTCATCGGACTACTGTGTGATTACAACCTCCATTAATTTTACGTGCCACAGCCCTCAAACTTCCGCAAGACACATTTTCGTGGTGCAGATCAGTCAAGTGTGAAGGCTTCCACGACTTCTTAACTTTCTAGCCCTGGAACGATCCTTGTTTTACTTTCGTGATTTCCTAATCTGTTTCCTACTCGGCCGGCAGTATTTTTTAAGACGAGCATTTTTATTCCACCATCCAAAATTATGTTAATCCGAGTCTCTCGAACAGGTTAATCACGGATGTGATCGTGCTGTACGCTTTAAACGCTCAGCACTCCCCCATGGGGCCGCACGCTTACATGCGTCCCACCACCGCTTATTGCAAACGAAGTATTTTTAACTACACAGAGCCAAAAGACACATTTTCCGCTGGAACGTCGAACTCCCAATGTCATCTGCCACCGATAGCCGGACGTTTTGGCTCCTTGTCAAAGGGACCTTCCCAGTTCCTAAATTTTCAATTTCCTTCCCATATTTATTTTCTCTTGTAATCCTGTTTGTGGACCACATGCGAAAGCCGGGCTTTTTACTTCCCAACATGCTTTCATCTCCGATTTACCTAATTATCATACACCTCCAGTGTTTTCTATCGTTTATCATTTTCTACCTAGTACGAGCACGCTGAAGATCTTCCAAGTGATGCGGTAACTACGTATACGAACCACTCAGTCCGGACGGCAAACTATTTATCGTCCTGAAGATAGGTCTCATCTACGTTGCCTCTTCTGTCTTTCTCTCAAACTTTCCACCATTCCTACTCGTTGAGAACACCGTGATTTTCCCCGTTCCTAAACGCGTTAATGCCTTTGATGCGAACAATCATGACTCAGTTTTCTTCACATTGTCATCTCCGACAGCCTGCGTCCGTTTCTCGAAGAAGAAGGATTATCGAGCGACCACCAATATGGATTCTGACATCGCCGTTCGATTGGTGGATCTACTGACCCTCGTCTTACATGTCTAGTCTTTTCTATGGCATACCTCAAACGTGAATGTAATAGAAGTGGCGTACCCAAAACAAAGTAAGAGGGGACTCAGCAACCGTGACCTTGAAATTGGAAATGAGATAGAATCACATAAGGTCGCATTAGATCGGATGTGGTTACGAGCTCGGTGATAGTAAATCGCCATCCAAAATCATGGAGAAACGCACCTAATCTTGCTCGACATCTCCAAAGCTCTCGAGTGATTTTGCATGAAGTCCTCCACATAAGAATTTCTCCAAGGCTCTCGCATCGCGGACATCAAGTTCCTTAGTAAGCAAGCTATCTTCGTCTGAGAGTGTGGGGCCCTGCTTCAGCCATTTCCTGCGAATCCTGGCGTTCCCCATGGCTTATTAGTTGCACTCAACCTCTTCCTTTTCTTCACTAACGGCTACTTCTCACTACCTCAAATCCAATCCACTCCTTTTCCCACGATGCCACGCTCTAGCGTTGTTTTTTTGTTGCACTCCTTAACACACAAAAACAAATATCGACTGTGCCGTCGTCGCCAATGTCTCTTCAAACTGCGACTTTGAAAACACCTCCAGTTGCAGTTCCAACTATTGCTATATTTAAAGCCTCCAAAGCATCGTTTCCTTCCATTTCTTTGAAACGTCATTCGCTCTCCCTACGTCTAATTTTGTCTTGGCTGGTTGGCCTTTTCAATCCTGTTTCTCTTCCCTGTCTACTCATTAGTTCTTCATTACGCTTGTCGTTTTTTTATCTAAGATATCATCTTGCGCAGCGCGCAAAGTTGGTTTTCTGTTTCATGCTAAACGTTTTTTACTGAAACTCATTTTCTGCTGTGTAAAGTTCTAATCCACCCAGACTTGAACAATGCAGTTACCTGGAGGATAGATTCTAGCCTGGTTGATTTTCTCCTTGACCGGGTTCAATGAAAAGTCACCAAGTTGATCGATGACCATCGGTAACATTTGCTTTAAAATCTCTAGCTTACTAACGACCGGCTGTTCGTCATCCTTTTTCTACTGATACTTTCTTGGTTTTCGTTTTTCGGAGCTTGCCTCGGCACTTTATCTTCCTGTGACGTTTCCGCACCCTTCACAGACTCAGGCAGCAAGTCATTCCTCAAGTTTCTGTTACCAGGGGTCACACTTCTGTCTTTTAGAACTCTTCTTTCGGACTTCAAAAGTATGGAGCACCTTTTTACTTTCTGCTTGCCCACCCATTTAAAATTTTCTCTATTCAAAGGTGTTACCGATAGGCTGGCTCATATTTCCCTATTACAGTACGCGCTTGAGCATGGGATGTAGCTCATGTACGGTATTTCAGTTGTGTAATAGAAACTCAACAAGATGGAAAGCTTAATCGGCTGGCACGAAAGAGTAGAAACTGTTGGGTCAAAGTTTTGAAGTTCATTATATTCGTCCACTGAATGAAGAGAAAAACTGGACTGTAAGACAAATTACTATGACTAATAGCGCAGTTCCAACTTAACCGTTTCCTCTAATACGCCATATCAACTTATGGTATTTTCGTTCGCTCCTTTTGATTTCATCCACCTGACTCAACATGATAGTAAAATAGGAATCAACAGGAGCATAAAAGCGTTTGACAATGGCTGTGAGTTTAAAATCAAATGGATCGCAAATCAAACCAACACCACCGATAACGGCGCACTTTTTTCAACGAAATGTTATCACAGGAAAAGGAAGCCTAGAGAGAAACTTACTTGTCTGCCAGTGGAAACATGCTCAGCCAACTTAACTTTTGCAAAGTTTCCTCGACCAATGGTACGAACCAGTCTGTATTTCCCTATGTTCGGTTGATCCCTCCATGGTCGTCTTGCGGATGATCGACCAGGAGTGCTAGCTGATGCAGGTCCATTTGCATGAGTCGGCGTGGATCCGGTGTTTGCATTTGACTGCGAGGAACCGACTGCACTACCCTCATGACCAGATACTGGACGGTCTGAATTGACGTGATTTGCCGTTTCCGGACCGTTTAAAGGTCGATCACTGCTGTTGTTGTTGTCGTTATTGTTGTTGTTGTTGGAGTTCGGAACGCTGTTCTTGCGAGACGGAGATCGAGTATTCTTCATCAGAAAGAATTAAGCGAAACATTAGTTGGAGGAGAACCTATGCGAGTAACCTTGGAAATAACAAGTGCCCTAATCAAAAAATGGATATCTAAATACGCAGCCCAAAACTTCAAAAGTCTTGTAATGACAGCGTGCGCTGGATTCAAACGCCTGCAGTAGCAATCGTTTGACAGGTTTGTGTCCTCTAATGAATCAGAGACTGAGATCGCGCCAATACTGATCACTTTGACATTATCATCATCGTTCAGTGTTAAACAGCAAGGCAAGCCTCACTGACCGCTGCCTTTCCCCAGAGTTACACGTTTATATAAAAAGAGTGAATATCCAACGGGAACAGGGAGTGGACCTACACAGGCGGGAAAAGATAAGATACTGCTGCAGCTAACACACGAAACACAGTCCAACTCTACAAACGCACGTGTTTTCAATCATTCTGATTCCATGGAAAATGACAGCACGATCGCCAGTGTTCACGGTTCACTGCCATATCCTTCAGTGTCTCCAGCCAGCAAGTCGATGAGTCTTTCGGACCCCAACCACGAAGGCGTGAGGCACCTACTTCACCTAACTTCGCTGTACATTTTCTCATCCCACGTTGCCACGTCATCTGTTGGACTCCACATGGCTTCTTCCATTCCTTAGGAGGAACACAAAATAGGGTACGTATGGTAGACGAGTGTTCATCATACGCAACACGTGACCCAACCAACGTAGTCTACTAAGTTTCATACGCTGAAACAAGCTATTTTCAGAAGTGGCACATTTGACGACAGATGTTAGTCTTCTGCATACCGGATAGTTGGCACAGTTAGATCAGTGGGTTACATAGTTCAGTGCAGCGGCCTTCAGGCCATGAAAAAATTGTAATGTTGCGGGGTTTTGTGATTTCTGGGTGCGGTCCTCACATTGCAAACAAGAGCCACAGAGCTCAATTGGATTGGGCTTTTGCCACTCCCCACATGGAATTCGAATAGCAGATTCACCGATCATTTTTCCGGATGGCATTTCCCACTGTCTGGCTTGTCGATAAACCCAACTCTCTCAGTCTTTACGTCATTGTCCCATTCCAGTTTTCAGGGTTTGGACCGCTGGTTTCCATTTTATCAATACTACAGGGTATGGAAGAGAGAGGTATGACTTGCACAACATGCTTGACGCACATGAAGGACCATTTGGGACGTTCGGGTTAAACTGGTCGTAGGCCTCATTCATTTTGGATGCTGAATAACTCGGCGATTAAAAAAGAAATCTTCCATATGGACAGATAAATCTGCTTGCGAGGCCTGACAATCCATTACTTGTTGTAACCAAAGCAGCAAATTCTAAGCAAAACAGACAAGCACGCAAAAAACTGTAAGCCACGAGCATGCCTAAGTAATGTCAGCAGAGTATATTGGATCTTGGGCATCACGACTTGAGCAGTGATGTACCAAGTTACATTACTCAGAGAAGCCTCGAAAATCTGCTCCATGTCTTTAGCACGTGTAGATCACGCGTTAAAAGAAAATTATAGGGGGAAATCGGCGACTATGAAAGTGAAAAATAAGGTGAAGTATTCAGATCTATGCGATTTTACAAATTCTTCAGAAGCATAAAAAATTGGGATAAAGCAACTCGATAGTATTAAAAGTAAACATGACTTTTCCAAAAGGAACCAACAGTGGAAAATGAGGAGGCTTTAGTTTAACGAACCACAAAAGAAATAAGTGCCATTAAAACGATGTCTCGTGTTCCGTATATAGGCGGGCACTTTCGTATAGAAAGGATAAATCCTGGCACGACTGTAGCCGGTCAAAGGTAAACCATGCAACTACGTTACTTTTAAAGTATAATATACACTCCGGTCAACGCCGAGTTACACCCGTGTGCTGCCGAATCTAAACAAAGACGCTCGCTTTGCAGTTTAACATTCAAAGCCCCTACGATGATAACAAACATGAGAAATTTTATACACCCAGTAGGGATGGAAGGAGGGTGACGTAATTTTGCATCAACCACAACGAATCCGGTTCACAACATCAAAATGGTTATTCGCCCTTCAGTCGTCAAACCAGACGTCAGAAAGTACGTCCAACACTTAAAGTACTCATCCGATAACCAGGCCGCTTAACGTATTGCAATTATAGTATTGACTTGATGAAACAACTCAAAGAAACAGTTTTAAGGCAATCCGGGGAAACATCCAAAAACAGACGACGGCATCCATCGTCTGCATTGTTTTAACACGGTTGTCTAGAACCTTCTCCGACAAGATATAAGTAGACCCCGGTGTTTACATGGCTTAGCTTAGACCGTCTTACTGCCTTGTTGAATAGACTATTTGGCCAAAGGCTTAAGGTAAGTTCAATATGGGGGACGGATAAAAAGGTAAGTGTGGTGATATCTGAACATCTTTACTTCTCTTTCTCACCCACTGATTTTGTTCGTCGCTATGATTAGAATGACACATGACCTGTATTAGGACTTATTATACATATATGGGCTCCCCTTTGAAGCAACCGGTAACAGACATCATAAATCACACCGGCACAACTCATTCCCTGAGCAGCCGCGCAACACTTATGAGCGCGTTTTACGAACGAAATATTAAAACTGGTGACCTGTGCCGTCAACAGCTGTCACATCTGAGTGGGGACTTGCCAACATTCATGTATAACAATACGTTTGTGAAATCTTTGAAAAGATTTCACTATAAACATAAGGAACAGAAAATAAACGTGAAAACCATCGACGGTTGTAAGCAAAATGGCAGCAAAGGCATACATCACCCGAAATCCCTTACCATAATCTGAGTAGACGTCTTCTCCGCAACTGACATAATCAGCTGATCAAATTAAGTGGCTAATTATGAATAATTAGGGACTACGAAAGAAAAAGAACCATGCCCGAAACAAGAGATCTGGAGGTATCGCGTTGCACAAACGGCCCGCGGTATTCAAGGTCAATTCCAACTCCAGTTCCAGTCCCAGTTCCAGTTCCAGTTCCAGTTGAATAATAAGACTATATGGCGAGATGCCCGATCGTCCAGGTTCTTGCACGAAGAGCCCCCTGGATCTGTCGATTAATCGACAGTAGGAGAGTAGAAAATCTTTTTCCGTTCCTACAAGGGAGGAAACAATCAATGAGATGCTTTAACAACCAATTTCAAATCGATCCCATAATTCAAATAATGTCCTCTCCAAACACAGCTACTAATGCATTGTTTAGTCCCTCTCTGAATCCGTGCACTAACCCCACCTCGGCCACTCCTTCCGGCAAATTATTCCAACCATTCAGCACTCGTATGTCAAACGATTTGCTCTTCAACCCAGCGGTTACGTGTTCTCGTGCAATCGTTTCCACATTACCTCTAGGCGTATCGTCCCCATTATATTGAATAGTGCTACATGGTGACCCCGTATTACGGAGAGGCCCTTATTGATTTTGAAGGTCTGTATGAAGTCACCTCTTTTTCCACATCTTTCCAGAGAGTACAGGCCAAGCGCCCTCAGCCTCTGCTCATATCCCATGTGCCTCAAATGTTAAAACCTGCGCGTAACAACACGTTAAACGTGTTCCGAAATTTTTCTATCTTTTACCAAATGCAGTCTCCATGCCTAGACACAGTGGTCCTAGTGCAGTTGGACAAATGCCCTGAAAAACAAGAGAATTTTAGGCTTTCTAGATCCTGCTATCCAAGTCTTCTTGATTGTTTTCTAACGCAGACTTGGTTTGATAGCCGCTTTTGCTAATGTCCGAAGGTCCCTTGCTCGCTGCGTTTGTTCCGCCATGACCTGAATCCCACGTTGGTCCGCGTGGCTACGGGGCTTGCAGCAGAACATGGATTTGTTCCTCTGGATCGCTTGTCGTACCGAACTTTGACCATCCAACGCGGTCGCCACTTGTGCGTTGATCGAGCACGCCCCGCTCGGGCTCTCCTATCAGATATACTGTACTTCCTACAACTTCTTTAACTTGTACCGATCTAGTGTGAAGGTTGTTACTATTGCATTCGTAAAAAGCCGATTAAGTGTAATGCACAAATGATCCTTACAGTTAACGGCGAGTAAACGGAATGCGAGATCCGCCCCAAGACAGTGGGTCTTTCAGGCTTGGCTGCTCCTACCATGAGTCACTAGCACTTGCTCAAGTTTAACGGAGGACCCCATATTACCGACCACTGGCAAACTTTATCCAGCTCCTTCCGGATAGTCTCACCGTTTGCTGTCTATAACAGTTTGACGTCGGCAGCAAACATGAGACACGGATTTCCCAATCCATTAGCTATGTCACTGCCATACATAAGGAAGAGCAGTGACCTCAAGACCCACCCCGCCGTGTAGCAATCATCTGTCCGATAGGCACCCCCGACTCTCCCCCGGAAAGATCTGCTCTTCAGACATTGTGCTATCCAGTTACTCACCTTAGCATCACCTCCGAAAGCCTTCACTTTCTGGTCAAGAAGCCGATGGTTCATGGTATCAAAGACCTGCTGAAGGTCCGGATTGCAGATTGCTTACCTTTCGCCCCTGTCAACTCTACCAGACACTTCGTCCAGAACACTATTCAAGTTCATTAAAAAAAGAACTTTTGTGCCCAAAACCATTTCGCTTCATCAAACTTAACTTATTGGCCTCCTGGTGATTGATTGTCATGTTTTGAAGGACTCTTGCAAGTTTTCAACAAGATGGATGCCAAGCTCACCAGTATATTGCTGCTATAGTTGTCTCTGTTGCCGTCTTTAGGCACAGGCATGACGGTCGACCTCAACCAGTCATCGGGGAGTCTTTATTCTCTTTGCATTTTTTTAAATTTTTGGCTGAAGAACTTCACCGTTACCTCTATCAGCGCATTCGCTATCGCTGAGACGATCCCATCATTCCCTCCTGCTTTCGAAGCGTCCACTTTTTAATCCGTCCCACAATTCTTTTTTCCGGAATCCGTACCCTTAGGGCGACGGGATTTATTGTTTTCTTTTTCCATGCTCTCATCCCGCTTATATATTGCCTGGAAAATTCCAGATGCATTCGGCCTTTACTAGCTGCCGGTCGAACTGATTACTAAGTGGTTTTACACTCCATACACGACCTTTGTCGAAGCTGCCCTGGGCCGTACGTATGTGTACTAGTTTTTATGGTTTCTTTATCCGCCTCAGCGACCAACTCCTCGATATTCATATCAGTTCTATTTCCATTTAGTTTCCTGGACTTTACGGCGAGATTCCTGGTCGTCGACATCCTTGCCTGAAGGTTCCGTGGGTCAGATGGTGCTTCGACAGCTGGTTCACTAGGTTCACCGTTATTTTTTGGGCCTAGGTACTGCGTTTGGCTGGTTAACGACAACAGCCTGTGGTATTATAGGTATTATGTTGCATATTTACGACATCCGAAAGGAATGCGAATGACAAGATCGAATTTGCACAAGAATGGTACAGTGGAGACACGTAAAACAGAAACCGGACTGGAGGATGTAATGTGTCTGTGCTCTCATGTACAGAAACTGCAATGCGATGGGCTAAGCAGAAGTTTTCCAGCTTTCAAATCAAAGCTTGATAATCCTTCGCCGAAATTCTCCGGGGTTGACCATTAGTCGCGCACTGCAAGTCAATCCATGTTTAAATGAATCATAGATGTTCATCGCCAGCGTAAAATTCGGTTGGGAAACAATGGGGGACGTTGCCATTTGGCCGGGTCCCTCAAGAATCAAGAAGGTCATATAGTGAAGATGAAGATCAATATGGATGTCATAACGGGAAGGAGATGCGTCAAAGCCACAATTGATATCATATGAGGCGGATGGAGAGTAGTAATTAATGACATTCAAAAGTCAAAATAATTCTGATAATGAAACAGCGGGAAATCTTCAAGGTTGCATCAAACTATTTACGCGACGAAATTATATGGCGAACTATGGACATGGGGACAATGGAACTCACAAGAGTGGTCACTGGACTTATGAGTCTGGGAGCGGACTGTGATGTGTGGCGGGAAGAAAACGAGTTCTTGCAAGAATTACAACCAATTTTTAAATACACCTTTCATGAATGGCCTGTGCGTTGTCCTTTATTATTGTTGGAGATTTTGGTGTTCTGTGGCAGTAGTAGCCTGGAGGTTGGGGCACTGTGCAGCGTTTCACCAGAGTACTTATGATGGGTTTCATGTTTAACAATAAGCTTCTAGACGCCACCAAGCCTGCTAGAACAGACGAAATCAATCTGACGACCAAAAAGATGCTGGCGCACATGAACAACGCGCCATTATACGGGGGCTAAACTCCAGCAAGCCTTTTCCAGGACCAGAGATTTTTTGTTGTTGCTGCAAATAAATCGACTATCTAAAACTCTGGACACAGTATTGGACCACAGAAGCAAACAACAAGAGCTGCGAGCTCAATAGCAGCCCAACCCAAGCGCATTGCTGGCAAAACTGCTTAAGCATAGAACCACCCCTTTCGGGTCCTCGGCCAACCAAGTCCCGTACATTATTGAAAACGACATTTATGTAAGCAATCCACATGAGATTGCAAAACCTTTCGTTAAATTCTCTGCCTCTGCTGTTGCAAACGAAAACGGTCATTCTAACCCATGCAGACCTCGCCTGAATACTGAGTCGCATTTCTCCCGAAGGACATAGCACAGCTCCTGTTAAAAACCGAAACCGTTCACCAATCTGGACTTGACACCTCCGGCTAGATCGCACTAGATGGGAGCGATATCCCAATTTTGCTGGCAAACTTCTTCAATTTGTTCATTTAATGCCACACGTTCCCGTTAGAGTGGAAAACCTATGTGATTATACCCGTTCATCAAAAGGGCACACGCTGTGACCCTGCAAACTGCCGCCCAGTGAACCACGCTCCGATAGTCTCCAGGATCATGGACCGTCTAATTAAGAATAGTCTTTCGACCTACCTTTGTAGACATGAACTTAATAACGGCGGACGTGATGGCTTCCTTCGTAAGAAATTCGACGGTACTTGCATGACTGACTGCCTGAACGCTATCACTGGGACCATGAACACTGAAATGTCAGGTATTGTAATCTTTTTAGAAGTTAAGAAGGCTTTCCATAAGGTGCCACTCTCGGATGCTGAATCAAATTGCATCCTACGGTATAGTTGATCCAATCTTGTCGTGGTTTTTATCTCATCTGTCGGCTAAATCCAGGTAGTCCAAAGAAAGGTCTCCAAATGTGAACCTAAATTAGGGCCAAGCGGTGTTTTGCAAGGCAGCGTTCTGGTTCACCTGCACTTCCTGGTGCACATTAATGATGTTTTCTATTTCATTCAAAAAGGCACTACGTTTCTCTTCACAGACGATATCAAAGTTCTTTGCACCTTTCCCCTTGAATCCTCAGAGTCCACCATAAGTAACATATCGCAAGACCTACCGTCGCTCAGTTCCTGGCCGAGCGACTGGATCATGAAATCCGCCGCTGCAAAAGCAAGATCATGGGGTGCAAATACGTTTTAACCTCAAGAGTATCCAAGCTTGGAAACCAAATCATCCCGGTAACTTTCAATTCCGCGACCTGAGCCTAAATCATTTTTGCATTTTAAACTTCACAGAGCATGCTCTCACACAAGTTGCGAATACAAATAAATTTGCGAGCCCATTACACAGAACTTGGAAGCTGAAGGAAAGCAAACTACAACTTTTAAGAACCCACGTCAGACTCATTCTGTAGTATTGCTCTGTAATCTGTTCTAGCATGAGGCAGTGCGACAGAACAGTAGTTGAGAACGTCCAGCGTGCGTTCACCAAGTAGTTGATTGACTACTGTGCAAGCCTTAACAACATGGAACGCTGTGATTCGCTGAAATTAGACCACATGCGGCTCCCACGCTTAAGAGCAAACCTGGTACCGTTTGAAATATTATTACAGGGGACAGCTGCGTCTCAGCACCGCGTGTTAGAAACCCACTCCCATACTTTCACCGAAATGCGGATTCCATTATTACTCTCTCTCTCGCTCAAAGATATCCGTTAGAGCCAACTTCTTCATTGTGAAATATTGTTCATTTTTGAACAAGCTTCCCCAAAAGTTGCGCATTTTATCACCATAATCTAATGCATCCAAAGCCAAAGTACGTTGGATAGATACTGCATCGTTTCTCATTGATCTTTACCACCCATATTCACCTGAGGATCGAGTGTGTGAAACTGGATTGGGCTTCTGCTAAACCCATTGTTGTCATCGTTTCCTTCATTGCGGTAAACTAGGTTAATCTCTACACGGAAGACCGAAACAAGACGACATCTTGATTTTTTAATTTCTCATTACTTATCGATTACTCCCTGTTCATTTTAGACACTTCGAAATTCCTATCTGCTCCATCGCCATAGTGCTAAATTTTGCTTCTTAGGGTTTTCCCACTGGATTTATTTCATTTTTATGTCCCTTTGTGACATTTCCTCCCACTTCCAACTTCAAACTGATCTCCGACCCTAGCGCGTGCCATGTATTTACTTGCAGTTTCAAGTCGGATGCACCTCACTGTTTCTTCTGCTTGCAAAAATGGTACCCATCGCTCAAAATCTGGCTTCATACCGATAAACATCATCGCTCTAACTGCGTATCGGTTTGCTCACTTAAAACTCTCTCCCATCCAGTCCCCTTGCCAGTTCAAACGCTGTTGCCAAAACCCTGTGGCAACCCTACTTGGCTACCGTCTTCGAAGATAAAATTCACTATCATCTTCATTTCTTACTTTCCGTCACCATCCCTCCCCACGTAAATTAATTTGATTCGTTGAAGTAAACTTCGTTTCTGACGAACCCAAACGGTTCCCTCCAGACAGAACTATGTCAGCACCTTGGATTCTTCCTTTCTCACTCCTCATTGATATATTCATCCATTTTAGAAACTTTGGACCTCATGCTATCTTCGAGACCATAAGGTCCTACGTGGTTTCTTCTATAACTTTCGTGACCGTTTCCACTGAACATACATGCTGGTTTTGATCAATTCTTGTGCTTCCGGAACATGGTCTCCTAGAGTGGAAATATAATCCATGATTTCTGCGTTGTGATTTCAGTCAGCCCTTAGGGCATCTGTCTTTTCTAGTCCGATTGTTATTTATATCTACAGGAAGTGTTTACTATCCGTTCCACGAAATGCTGGTTCATTTTCCTTTACTCATATCGCAGGCGATCCGCACGCTGGATTAGCATGTCCATATACTTATGCACGCCCGAAATGCCCGGATTTCTCAAAACATCAGCCAACACCCCTATAATTTGGGCTACGTTATACATTCTACTATTTTCTTTTTCTGAGCCGCTCGTAAGATTGAGCGCTTCTTAATCTGCAGCTGTCAGATAGGACAGAATTTCGCCTGCTGTTTTCCTTTTACAGACCGCTCAGTTCTGCTTGGATGGAAACATTGCTGCATGCTTTGTCCACTGCGGTTTGGGCTCGCCTGGGATTATCTACTCCTGGAAAAATGATGCATCGCTTCTCCTTTGTACATCATGTTTGCATTCCCTGCTGCATCTTCCAGGTAAACCAGCACCACCACAGTAGTGCGGAGCAGGGTCGTGTTCACCGCTTTGGCCAGCGTACACCAGGGGCAGCTCTGCTGCAGCGGTGTGTGGGTGCAGATATGTTGGCGGATTGCACCTCCTGTTTTCACTCTTCTTTGGTGTTTTTCAGATTTGGTGGCCAGCATTCTGTCAGCCCCACCTACCAGCACTGTTTTGGTAAACAGCCCTCTAGTCCCTATGTTCACATGCATCATTTTGTACTGGCTTCCTCTTGCTCCTCCCCAAATTTATTTTTTCAAACCCATACAAAATGGATTCACAAAGATGTATTTTTATTCTTGTTCAATATGACCTGACGTTCCAAATACATTTCAACATTCGAAAATAGCTGGGGGCCGCCATTTCTCACGAAATTCTATTCTGCTCTGCGAAAGTTAGCAACAGACGGGTGCAGCTATTCTCGAAACGAGTAAACCAAACATTGCTTTATTTGATTCTGATTCCCCATTATTCTTTTTCCATTTCCTCTTCCATCATTGGACCCAGCTGAGATTTGTGAAATCAGAATTGCCCAATACGAACCCAGTGGATTGGTCACACGATTACACGGTTTCTATCCCTTGTCAAGACGTTCCCAGCCCAACAAACTGCGCTTCCATATTTTTCGCGTTTTATAGTGCTAATGTCCGTTCAGTATAGTGATCACCAAGCTGTGCATTCCGCGATGAACAACCTACAAATTTTCCATTCCCGGATTTGTTGCTGTTTCTCTTGTCAAGCGTCATCCATTCTACGAAATCAAATTTGTATTTATTCTCAACATTCCGAGAATTCACGACCTTAAGGAACTTTCCGGTGAAGTTTTCAGACCATTTCGGTTTGCTGCTTGAATATGGCGACCTTCCAGATATGCTACAATGACAGCGAGCGATGGAGAAGAGAAGTCCTCGTTGGACTGAAACACCCCACGTGGAAATTCGTTACTACTTATGCTATTACCAAACATATGACCCGAGCTGCGCATTGTTAGCTGTTGGATAACTCCTCAACGGTTGCATGTGTGTGCTTATTTTATTATTTTATTTCCACCATTGTAACTGTCGTCGAACATTGTGATCATGCGCGCTGCGTGTTTTTGGCACTGCCCAAGAATAAAATGTTATCATTATTATTACCAGGGGTCTGGCTAAAATCGACCGTTGTTCACATGTACATGGGAGGTACAGGGACGTGTGTGGAGCTACCGACTCATCAATCTGGCCTCGGTTGTGCTCACATCGTTGGAGGGGATCAGAAGACCTTGGACTTGGTAATCACAAGTACAATACGGGACACTTTGGCCTGCCATCAAAAATATCGAACTGGAAGTTGATTTGCTTGAAAGGGAAGAGCTTACCATTCAAAGTGCCGAACAGCTTGTTAAGCCGTGGCAAACTAAAATAGAGGAGTACCTGAATAATCTTTTCCAATACCTGTGGCATTTTTAGCTCACATCAAAGGCTTCATAAATTGAATGATAAATCCGAGCTTCAAATTTGAAGATTATAAAATTACTGGATTATTGGTCATGGGATCTTTCCAGCGCGATCTGGATGATATCTGCAAATTTCAGTGGCGTAAGATCTGCTTTTTAAGTGATGAAGGTGACGAAATACATTAAGGCGAACGGAACAGCGGCCCAGGCAGCAGAAAACTAGGCAAAATTGCAGCAGAATACAGCTGTGTAAGACCTTGGGGTGTTTGTTAGCCGGACCTCATACACGTTATGCAGATGCCTTGAGCGGTGGAGGTAACAAGCGGAACACTGCTCCAGATACGAAGAAGGGTCAGCTCCAAAACACGGAGATTCTGATCCGGCCCTAATGCTTTCGTCAGCCCGCATCTAGGGCACTGTGTACTAGCGTGGACACCGTAATTAATGAGGGCACTATGAAAATCACAGTATCGTCTCACGTGATGCGCAGCATATAGAGAGCTACCACGTGACCCAAGGGATCCAGAAGCTGATATTGTTCTGCCTTGAATAAAGGGGACAGAGGTGCGATCTAATGGAAATCTGAAATAGTGGAAAAGCCAAGTAAATCTACTGGATGTAAAGCAGATCTTTTTGAGTTAGAGATCAAGTCGTTCAGGGGTCATGATACAACGTTCCAAAAGAAACGGGCAAAACAGGGATAGAAATTCATGCTTTATCGGTTCAATTCTTGCAGGGATGGAAAAAACAATCAAGGAAAACAATGCCCGCAAACGCGTTAGAGGATTTCAAACATTAATTAGAAAAGATGAGCAGGGTGCCACATAACGGGAGCGGTAATTTAGTGAGAATATGTTTCCGATTGACCATCCCTCTAAATTCTCTAGGTAGTCCCAATTCTTTAGCTATCTTTCGAAGAGAGTGATCGAATTGTACGCAAGACTCATATTTAATGTGAAAAGACCGAAGGTGAATGGACCGTCCCCGACAGCATCAAACTGAGGAGGCCGTTGAGGTCCGGATTTCTCTAATCAATGGCAGTTCCAGATTGCTGAGCTTTGCAAGAGAATGGTTAGACAGGCAATCCACTGTTAAGATACGGAGATGAACCAAACTTCTGGTGGGACACTGTTTGAGGACAAATTCATCAGTTCAGTTCGGTCCATAGTGCGCAGGACTGAATTTGACTTCCTGTTACCCGAGGATTCATAATGGCGTGTTATCAGTCGGATTACTTGGCTTCTAGCACCGCATGTGTTATTTAGTTTCTGAAAGACAAGGGCACAGGATTTAGTCCAGCAAACATTCTCCGAAAATCACTGCTCCGATTCTGGTTTTGTTGCAGACCAGTCACCATCCAAGAATTCTCTCTCAAAACACTTCTCAATTCTCTTCAAAGGAAGAAGGAAATTCAAGCGTTACAATATACTAACAAGGCTGCAGCACTGGTAAAACTATTGAAAACCAAAACTCCCGACCTAGTACGCACATCACATCTGTAATATTCAGGGGAAGGTGTGCAGATAACCCTCTACAAATATCAAAAGTTTTCGGTGATCAATTCGCCTCCTGTATGACAACCGACGACAACACCACTACACCGGACATTGCCCCCAGTTTCATCTGCATCCCCTCCAAGGTGCTCTCTCTACCCAAGTAATATTAAACCACTGTTGCCAAAAATGAGGCAGTCTTTCCGCGTTGGACCAGACGACCTTCCCCCAGTCCTCTTCAAATTTAGAGGTGCAGACATCCGCATACTTTTGTCCAGTCTATTTGTTGTTTCCTTGTATTGCTTCACTTTCCCCCCACCGATGGAAAACTTCTGTCATTGTCCCAATTCACAAAAACGGTTCAAATCAGGAGGCATTTTAATACAGACTTAGTTGTCTCTCGTGTAATTGAAAGAATAATGTAATGTAAGTTACCAACTTGCTTATCAGATCGTGACGACATTAACGCTGGCCCTTCAACGTACATCATGTTCTACGTGCATGACGGATTTGTTCAACATATTACCGAAGGCCCCCAAAGACGGAAAGTCGGTGGTGATGATTTTCTTAGATATGACGAGGGCTTTAATCGCATGGCTCATCGCAGACTTCTCATGAAAGTCAGAAGCTACGATACGACAACCTTCCTTCTCGCTTGGTTCTCCCCCAATTTGACCTAAAGAATGAAGGTAGTGAATGTAAATGGAACCTCATTCTAATCTAATCCGATTACTAGTGGGGTTATTCAGTGAAGCCTATTAGGTCCAGGAAAGCAGGTTGATAATTTATAAAACACAAGTAAAACCTATCCTGGACTACTGTTCTATCGTGTGTTCCAAGATGCGACAGAGTGGCAGACTCGAGACTGAGAATGTTCTGCGAACATTTACAAAATAACTTCTAGGCTATTCTTCATCGCTAAACAACATGAAACGTTGCACGAAACTACACTTCGATCCCCTACGGCTGCATCGAGTTCAAATTAACCTCTTTTTATTAAGATTATTGGTAAAAATGTGCGCATCTTCGCACCCCAAGTAAGACTAACTCTTCCTCTGGCTTGCTACAAACTGAGTTCGTGGTAGAAGTTCCCATTCACTCCCATAATTCTCGGCACTACCCTGGTCACCGTACCGCACAGGTTCTTTAATATTAACCAACCTTAGTTTCCATGATGTCTTTATTTCTCCACCGTTCATTAACTGCCATAATCCAAAGCTGGCACCCACGCCAGACTGCCTTTTTCCCTTATGTTTCAGGTCTGGCTGTTTGCGCTATTATAAATTCCGCCCCCGGTGCTGCTAGCCAGACTTAACATTCAATTACTGGTCTATTCAACCCAAACCGCGTCGTTGAGCCCCTTAGATGCTCCAACTCAGGTGGTTCTTCATGAATGGTCAAAAGCGCATTTATCATTGCCGCTGGAGTGCCTCGTGCACCCCTTCGAATTCCTCACACGTAAGATCAAAAACTGAGATAAAAAAAATGACAGCTTGGACGATATCCTTGACGGATGTTTTTAAAACGTTTTACTTCTTGCATAACCTTTCCCTTCTCTATTGCGCGTCTCAGCCGAGTTTGCTAACAGCTGCATGGGAATGTCATCAGCAGTCCTGAGAGTTCCATATTCTTCTACCTAAACTTTTCATAAAATCTCATTTTCCATAAAGTTCTGCAAGAATAACAGCATTCCACGGCCTTCCTCATGATTTATTTGCCCTTTATTTTTGCTAAATACGACTCCCTATTCACTCTGCATGGCGTTCCTCTTGGTTTTGACTAATTTGCATCCAATTATCATATCTCTAATGATCTGCACCTCCTCAGCTTAACTTTTCTGTCCATCATGTAACAATCTTGACGTGTGCTCCCCCGGCCATATCTCGACATCCGCCGGCGAGCTGCTGTCAAGTGTTACGTCAGCGACACGCACGATTAGTGCATCTAAACAAGAAATAACTTACAATGCTTTGCCCGCAAACAGTTCCAGAAAATCCTGTGCAATCATGCAAAACAGTTTGTGCAGTTTTGAATTTTTTCTCGCATATTTGTGCACTGCCTATTGCCTTGCAGATTCTGATGGCGCCCACCGAGTAATCCAACCTAGCGTACATCGCCATATACATTCAGATTTTCACTGTTTACGTTTTGTCTGAACCATCCACGTAAAATTTGATCTCGCCCTGCGCATGCCTCTCGCAAAACGAGAAATATGCAGTACTATTCTCATTATTACCATTAACCATATAAAATTTGTTAAACTTGCACGATCTTTACACTCCAATAGAATAATCCTATGAATCTGGTCTTGGGTATTGACTGAATATAACGCTCGAGGGCTCATATCAACCCAATCAATGGAGGCTAGTCATTTTTATTTCCAGTAGTTTCCACAAGTACCTATCAGAAAAACTCCGTCAGTGAAACAAGCCAGGGCAAATTTTCATCGAAATTTCTATCTCATATAAAAGACAGATTTACTCATACCACGTTCTCACTTACTCCCAAACTAATGTTCAGTGTCTCACGCAAACCCTTTCTTTTGCATGCATTCGACGATTGGACCATGCAGGCTTGAAGTCCGGCATCATTTAATGCCTGGTTCTGCATGACATTTATCACTTCTCGTTCTTACATTTGCACGCACCTTAACTCTCACCTGGAATAACTCCAGACTGCGATCTCCCTCCATTTTTCCGTTCCAGTCGTGCGGGTTTGCTCCCAGGTCTCTCCAAGGGTTTCCAATCCATTTTCTGACACTATCCTCGCACGTCGCAACACACCGTGAAGTCGAACTGACCCAAGGATGAGATCAATTATCCCAGGACGGACAAATGCAACCTGTTACATGGGCCGCGATGAAATGGATACTGCTTCTAATCTGCATGATTCACCAACATAAGCAGATGACCATGATGTAAGTTTGTCTGGATATAGAAGCCGAAAATCTGATGGACAATAATTACGGTCATCCGAGCGGAAATGTCCCCCCAGTCGCAGAGATTTACTTCTGAAGCTTCCTGATTTTGGCTAATATGCACAAGGCGTTTATACCCAGTCGCCATGGAGGCACCCGCACTTAGATTCCTGTTTCAGATGCCGCCACTATCATCTACCCTGAACATCAACCTCACTGTTCCCCTCGACAACCGCAGCTATCAGTATGCCAGAAATTACTATCAGATAGGCCCCCTAAAGCGAAATAGAGCGGAGAAACACATTTTCACACCGGCTAACCAGCGCAAGATATATTATTCAGCGCTTATCAAATCAATCCTCACTCCTCCATGGCGACGTTCACACTCTTCGTGTTTTCGAAAAATGGTTAGCTAAAACTCTCTGCCAGTGTTCTTCGTCCTTCCGCAATTTCAACAGGCTTTTGACTATTTTCTTGGCTCCAGGATCCACGGTAAGATGGCCGACATACTTTTTCATACCCATTTTGGTACAGGGTACATGTCGGCCATCAGTAATCTTCCCGCCAGCTGTTTTCGTCCGTTGACAAGTTTTTGTATCGCACTGAAGGACTTGGGAGACTTTCTTCATGACAGTTTAACATTCATGTCGACTTTACAGGCCCATTAAGTCCAAACACTGCGCCCGCCACCATTATCCAGTTGAACTGCACTGCGATACGCATCATTGGTACGTATAAACACCATGTTCCTCTTAGATTGCCAGTTTTGCTATTTCCCCTCATTTTGTATCCAAATGTTTACTTGCTTGTTCCATGTGACTCTTGATGCCCCCGCCACATTCGCTCATGCAGCCAAGCATACCTCTCGAATTATTCGAGAAATATACCAATATATACATAAACCATCAACACTTTTACCATTAACCGCACGTTCTGGCGTTCGGTTCCATAGTTGAACCATCCTATTGGCAAAGAACCCAGCTTTCCTCTAAAGATTCGTGTGAATGTTGCAGAGTCTTTAAGTATATTCCGATATGCCATTTTGTGGAAGAGTGAACAGTTTCCCGTGCTTTGAACCTGAAATAAGCTTCATTATTTTGAGGGTCTTAATTAAATCGCCGCGCCTACTTTGGCGTCCGACAGAGAACATTCCTGGGCCGCGGAATACTTCGTCACATCTTTTGTAAATGTGGCTGCCCACCATATTGGTGAGCAATTTATGTACATTTTCTAGACAGCCTATATGATTTTGTAGGCACAGCGCCCGCTTAAGAACAGCAATCTAAGGGTGGTCTTAAGGTAACCACGTGCAGGAAACCAAATCTTCTGGTCCCTCTAAGATATCCTTGGTCTGATCCCTAAAATCTCTCCTTTGGCCTTAGTTGCCGGAGGCTTTGAAGTTAATCGCAGCAGTTAGCCGGATCTTTGGACCGGGAAAGACATCATCCGTTTCATTCCCACTGTGAACTTCTCTGGTGATCAGACTTTGACATTTGGCCAGGTTCAAGGGGATGTCTCACTAGTGATCGGAATCTGATTCTCTCAATTCCATCAGATCTACGACCACCACGTTGACATCGCCAGCAAAAACATAGCGTGGTTTGCACACGCTCTACCGCAAAAGGCAGAACGATCGGCAACTGCGGCCCATCAAGGCCAGTAGTTTGATCCCATTTGGCCTGCTTACCTCCGTCGCAACCTGTTTCTCTGCTGTAAATATTTACTTAATTTTCGGTATCTAGGCAATTTCATTGGGCCTCGGGGTGATTTGGGCTCCATCCGACGAGCGAAATATAACCTTGAACTTTCCCGTTGAGGCATTTATCTTTTTGGGTTCTGTCAACGCTAGGTGCCCACTCGGCCTTTCTTGTGCCATGGCAGTCTGACTGTTAATGCCCATTGTCTGCTTCACGGTTTGTTTTTATGTTCCTTGATAAGGTAGGCTCAAAGAAGTGCTCTCCTTACGATGCACCGTCTGCAACTGATTCCGCTCCTGTCCGTCGCCCTTGTACATTTGGTGGGTGGGATAGACTTTATGCCTTACAAATATCCTATTATGACTTTTTATTTTGGACATCACCATGGTGGGTGATAATTTCTTTCAATGAAATTAAGGATAGAAACCCGTCCATCTACCTGGTATTCATCCCATGACGAATGAAACATCGCTTTCATAGTCGAATCTTAGTGTTCTGGTAACCAGGCCAAACTGTTGAAGCATTTCCCATTTCACCATCCATTAGCCTATTATCATACCTGACAGAGGCTTCATCAGGCGGTTTGTTCGATATCGAAAGCGCAAACTTCATTACCACACAGTCAATTATGTCTAGTAGCTCGTCAGCCGCCAGCTGTCTAATATCCTTCTGAAGCCTGGTGAACACCGAGTCTCCTAATAGCCAACACTAAGTGGCCAAGCATTATGGGCCGCTTCCAAAGACTTTCTCGTACTTAACCTGCCTGATTAGAAGCCATTTATGGAAGACTGTCGGTGGTTCTGCCATG
The DNA here is from genome assembly GCA_008360955.1 of Fasciolopsis buskii. Lineage (NCBI taxonomy): Eukaryota > Metazoa > Platyhelminthes > Trematoda > Plagiorchiida > Fasciolidae > Fasciolopsis > Fasciolopsis buskii. The sequence goes on from LUCM01009516.1 coordinate 273,084, forward strand.
ACGACTAGTGACCATGCAGATCGGTGATGAATACGTGCAACATCATCATGTGGTGAAGTTGAAAATAAACGTTCAGAGACTACCAGATGGCGTAATGGATAGGGTGTTAATGTTAAAACCGTTTCCGAAAAAAGAGTGCACTGGGTGCCCAGGATATCTAGGCCCATCGAAAGGGCGTATGAAATGAGCAGTCAGTCACCAGTCTAAAGTAGGGTATGTGGTCTTCAGGTTACACAATCTTTTCAAAGGCTCGGAATAGGGTCGCCCGAATCAATCCTCTGCTTCGGTTTGGGCAACCAGCTAATATCAAGCCCACAGAAGGTTGATGGCCGACGAGGTGGAAAATGGGGATGGAACGGCTAGCATGCGCGGTGCACCCAGCGCATTGTTTCTTTTTCGTTCTTCGTTTTTTCCACCCTTTGCCAGGATTCTGGTGGCACATGATCTGTATTCAGGTTTGTGCAAAGACGGCCTCGTGAATACGGTAAAGGTTTTAGATGAATCACATTCTGTGATAATCGAGAGGCCAGGCTATTACTAGGTTATTACTGGGCGTTGGAAACCTACCCAAAGTTGATCTTTATCAGTTGAAATACCTTGGTGACGTCAGTCATAAAGACCTTGAGAGTAAAAAGGTAGAGGTAATAGTACCCGCTGGCAAACCCGAGGAATTTTAAGCCATCCGACAGCAATCCAGGACTATCGAAGTGAAATAGGTATTTTGGTGGACGTTATTTGGACCGATCGATTTGACAAGCGATCTGTGAAATGGATTTTGTAGGCTGCTGTAGTTAAACGGGCTCCAGACGATGAGATTCATGTCGCACTAGAATTTAGAGCCGCTAAGTGTGCATAACAGGAAGAACAACAAATGACGAAGCTTCGGCGCAAACATGCGATAAAGTTATGTCACCGGTGGACAGCATGGAGTCGGAGGTGAAACATTGCCCTCCTGGAACTGTTTGCCAGCTCCCGCAGCTTGATTGCGCGCTCAACGATGATCGTCAATGGCAATAGTGAGTGACAAATTGTCTTCTGCAACGAACTCAATTCGGTTGAGCTTATCCGACTGCTGGCAGTTCAAAATGGTGATTGGCGGACCGACGACCAGCGCCAGTTTAACTACATGAATGTTACCGTATTTGCAAGCCACGTATTCAGCTTCCTGTGGCGTTCTTGGTGACGATGAGACATGAAACAACGAGAATGACGTCCTCCGGGGAAAAATTTTGGGAACATCAAAGGGGAAAGCAAAAAGTAAGGAATGGACGCAAACGCAGCGATTTATTTGTATACATCTTGGGAAACTGTGCGGTTAAAACCAAACGGGTCAGCAAAAGGTGGGATCGCAGAAGAGCATCAGTTTTATTCCAGACCAAAATGAAAAAGCAACACAATTCTATTTCCGATAGAGAATATCATAATGACCTGGACGATATAGCAGTGTCACAGGTGGGCAGCATGGTGTTGAACCGTTATCTACTTGGGATTGTTCGCCAGCTCCAGTGGCCTGATTGCGCGTTTCACAGTGATCTTCGGGGACTTTATTGAGCGACAGATGATCTACTTCTGCAGGGAATTCAATTCGGTTGAGCTCACCCGACTGTTGGCAGTTCTCAATGGCGATTGGGAGACCGACAGCCAATGCGAGTGCGGCTACGTGAATGTTATCGGATTCGCGAGCCATGGGCTCAACATCCTGTAAGAATTGAAGAAACAGGCCTTTGTGAGAGAACTCAGTTGGCCGGCGAAGAAATAGGTGAATATTTTTGAACTACAGACATCTCGATTGTGCTGCCGAACCAAATTTCCTTTGGCATTTGGAAGATACAAAGGACTGTTAAAAAATGTGACTTTATTTGGAGATTTTTACTACTGCATCTAACCATAAATTGTAATAAGGCCAGTTAAACTTGGGAAATGGAGTCTTATTGGAATATGGAAAACCGATAAAAATTTCTGAAGAGTCTTCGGATTTCTTCGTTTTCGTCCACAAATGCTAACAAGCTTGCTAGTAAACAGAAATGTTTACTTTGTCAGATACTCCACATTTAGCTCCAGAATACGGTTCCCGTAAAAGTGAATCACAAGCCGAATGGTGGTGCTGTCCAAGACAGTTCGTGTACCGACGTCATAATCTAGTGAGCTAATTACTATGTGGTTACTACCGGCATTTTGGTCCATGAAGCAAAAATAATTTCACACTCGAATTAAGGCGCACCATAAGTAAATGACCGAAAGTGTGCTGAAGGACAGCATTTATCGATATCGAATTTCCAGCAATATACAAGCCGAATTTTTATCAATAAGTCTTACCTTTTACTCCTTAGCGGGCTCGTGATGGACCATGGTTGAGATATACATATGATGGCTAAAATGGGATATCGACCAAATACCCAGCTTATTTGCCCGCCAGATAACAGCTTATTATCGTAATCCGTTGTTACATCCCATTGAAGATAAGGAATATAAACTCAATTACTTTATTTCTTACGTCGTTACATATTGGAGCGAAAAGTGTTCACATGATTTTTGTAGCACGAATTTCGGCAAGATCCGTAGTACCAACTAACGAGAAAATTCAGAACAAGCACTGAATACATTATTGGAATCGGAAGATTATGACTCAAACTTGGCCCTATATGTGAACTGCACCAGGCGCTTACTCGAAAAACGGTTGGTTTATGTCTCCGAATTACTTCAGTAGGCTGTATTAGCTGCTTTGAAGAGGAAAACCTTGGACGCACCAAATATGACTTCTTCAAAGGGCTGAAAAAATACGCGCAAGGAGAGTGGACGCACTGGGACAACTGACCCATTAAAATCTGATTTGATACATTGCCATAGCAAACTTCAGGGTCATGACTGCCAGCCCCTAATACAGTGGACCCAATAGGCTGGGGGTTCACCCCTTCCACTAATTCATGAAACATCATACAGAATTGTGCACCACAGTATCAGACGGGAATAAATTGTTCTCGCTGATATCGTAAGCTCGGTCACAAGTAATGGGCCAATGAGAATTAAATGGCTTGCTTTTGTTACTGACAGGATAGTTTGCAGCATGAATCACCCAGTGCAAACGTCAAACAAGTGTCGACATTTGTCGCCACCCTATAACGTGACTATTTGGTTCGTTACAAAATATGTGAATCAAGTGGGTCGTTTGTTGAAAAAAGGAATAGTGATTTAATTACAATACCACGATAGACAGTCATGTTGTGATCACTAATTTACCCATTGGATTGAAATGTTTCCAGAAACAACCGCAATCGGCATGCACAATAAAGCGTTTCCAGTTGAAGTTCAGGATAAGCGTTAGTAAGTGGTACAGTTATGAGGATCTGGAGCACATTACCTCCGACGCAATTCGTCAACGCTCGTCGCGTGCGCGATTTGAGAAGGTCCAATCAGGGTATTCATTGAACAGTAATTGGGCAATATTTTTGGAAAAAGATCACAGTCACTGGAACGCTTCCGAACAAAGAAGTAACTGACGGTAGGAGCATTCGGACCCGCCGCGTTCGTTTATAAACGCCACGACGACTCACTTGATTAATTAAATTAAACTGAATTTTGAGTGCAAATTATTGGAGTGGAAAATAAGCTAGTGTGATATCAACAACCTAGGAAAACGTCTTTTACGAGAACCATAGGTTCATAGAACGGGTAGACTTTCGCAACCAGCGGTTTAGTCTAGAGTGGCACTGATATCTGGGTAAGCCAGGACAGCACAACTTCCAGTCACGGAATTGGATGAAATCGGCTAGTGTTTAGACGGGGCAATAAGTATCGAACAGTAAAATCCTGCTCAAAGCAAAGTTGCCACTAATTTACTTCTTATTCGTGCATTCTAACAAATACCTATGCATAACCAGACTCAGCTACATCTGTATCGATATTTACTTTTCGACTCTGTGTAAATGTGAATTTTTATATCCTAGTTTGCTTTTGATAGTTTTCCTTTCCGTTAAGTCAGGCCCAACATGTCGAGCTTGTTGGCTTTCTGTTGCCTACTTCATAACTCAGTTTGGTGACGGAATTTGCCATTTTACACTGAATGCCATGGGCCTAGAGATGATAAAAACCGAAACAGACAGGATTGTCGATATTTACGAGTGCCTGTAGATAGACTGGACGAACGAAATCCAACAGGAAATAATTTCCAAGCGTAAGGCTGGCCTGATGACCAGAAGTCTGTGTGATAGGCATGGTCGGATGAACAGTCAGTCAAGTATAGTGACGTCAATCTGACACCGGCATATATGTATATGCATATATATATATATCTTAGAAAACAACTTTGAGAAAGATTATCTGTGAAAACTGAGACGTTGGACGATTATTGCTTTGATAGGTATACATTTCGCAACAGCAGCCACAATTCAAAGGAACAATTTTTGTAACTAACTGACTGGTTCTTTTGAACTTTCATAAATTGGACTGGAGTGTTCAAAGAGACTCACCGTTTCACAAAACTGGCTGATAGTACGGCCCTCATCGATGAAATTCGCATAGAACGCGGCATGTTTTTGCATGAAGGCTGATACTAGAAGACTGTAAACAAGCAGAAAAATTAGCCATTTTGCAATTTCCGACCACGTTTGTAAGTGAACACTATCCTCAGCATTTTCGACGATAAAATCAACGGGAATGAAGTAACACTGAACTGTAATGCTCACATGAATAGTTTAACAAAACAGTAACAAAAGAATCCTCCAGTAAAAATTAAGAAAGGTGAACGGAAAAGAATGCCTACAACTGACAACATTCACCAGCAGTTTTTCTTTTCGGAAAATAAATCGGGCGCGGCAGAAATAGTGCAATAAAGACAAGAGATTCGATATCGATATCCCTCCACATATACAAACACGCTCTTCCGTCATTATTGGATTGACTCCATCAACCCATTCAGGATTATCTACTAAGTTCCCATTTAAATATAAACTACATTTGTGAATTGACGTCTATATCAATAAATAATTAATAAACCCGAGAAAAATTGTGCCAGTGGAAACGTAAGCCCGCTATTGCATTATCAGATGGAAGGATTATTCACATGATTTCACCAAAGCCCATGTAAAAGCCGAAACATCACAGCAAACCGTTTCTATCCAAAAGGTTAAAAGTATCACAAATCTCAGTAGCGCAATCATGTTACGCGTTTTTTCATTAACTGGAACACCCTTAAACACTCATCGTTTACACTTCTCCAATGTGTTCTTGGTCGCATCAAATTCTTTTCCGAAGGTACGACGAGAAAAGAGTTAGAAAGTTGACCGATAATATCTTCAGAAGTTAAGACTTTGTTCATACACTTCCGCAACTCAATCGTGCGTACCTTGAAGATGAAAAAAAATGCTTGGGAAACCTAGATGATTCACACACAAGAGTCATAAATCCGTCCATAATCCTGTTGTGACAAACGTTACAAGGGATATTAAAGTGCACTTTCATTAGCTGCTATCTCACAACATCGTTAACCAAACGAGGAGGAGCGAAAGACTAACAACGGAGCAGCAAGCTGTGGAACTGCATGGAAAAAGGATTTCAAATGCGGGAACACCACCAACTACGTCATTAAGCGAAATCATTTAAAATCAACAGCTAGCGCTTTGGTGGAATCTCGTGGACTTAAATCCAGCAGTCTAAATGGGAGCATACGAGCCAGTCCACTGGTTACCGTGTTCGTACTTTTTTGTCATATCACCGGCTAACTATCTTCACCGATCCTACAACCGCTACCTGTCGCGGAGCGTGGCTTATAGCAAAACGGGCGTTCTGTAGTCCTGGGCAAAACGTGCCCCAACCAACTTAACCTATTCATATTAGACCCTTTTATGCCCAACGTCCCAGTTATTGAGGAAATTCCCTTAACAGTCTACCAGTACTGCGAAGACAACGGTGTTCAAACACCAACAACTTTTGTGCATCTGTCCTTAACAACCGTGTTTATGAGTTGCATACAGGGACCAACTTTAATACTGCTGCGTAAAGTCGACTGCTGATAGACAATCTTATATTATGAGGACGCCACAGACGGTTAAACTTGGCGAACGAAAATTTTGAACTTTCTGTACAAGCGAAGACAGTCCATCAGACATACGAACACCTGATTAAATGTAATTACTTAATTAATAACACCTATTTACTGTACCCAACTTATTTCCTGAGAGAACACGGTTCTGTTTGGGGTTAATCCAATCCTGAAACTGCATTTACACTTCGAAAATGCAAATCGCATCCGATAAGTGATTACACTACAGTTTAGATTGGGTCTTCATTCAGAAGTAAAACCTCATCCGCATATTCGGAATAAGATAATTTGATTTTAAACCACTAAGATGGGATAAAACAAACTATGTTTAGGTTGGATTCAAGATGACATTTGATTCCTTAAAACAAGGAAAATGTAACTTTCATGGGATAGGGATAAGTCACCAAGAGCACTGGTATTAGCAACTAGGTATCAGTCGGCAATAGACACTGTTGACAAAGAAGGTCATAAACAACAAACTGAAAGTAGAAAATTGTATCGAACGACAGGAATAATGGAGACTGACTATGAATCCAATGGTACAGAACTCCGGCTTTTTAGGATGAAATAAAGGCACCAAATCAACAAAATTACATCACCCAGGAAGAAAGGTTGGGCGCCTCCCAAAGCATTCGGCAAACTAACTGGCATACACGTCCGTTTCGGTCAACAATCGCTAGGTAAAAGATGACTCTCGGGTTCAAACTGCATAATCCCGTAACCATGGTCAAGATATCATCTAAGTAAGAATTGAGAAGCAACATTTCCAGGGGATTTATTACTCTATTGATGGTGGGCTCCAAAGCTACAAGCGGAGGAATCCAGAGACATGCAATGTACGTTTACCAGATTACGAACGGCACTGACAACAATTTCTGTCAAATCTTTCACTTACGACTGGAAAGCACATCTTCCATTTGTGATGGACGCTTTTATATCGCCTACTAGCAATCTGCTAGCGCATATTTCATTTGCCTGGACACTTTAATGATATTCCCATCTTTTTGTCAAAGATTCCAAATCATTGTCTGATTGGCTGGTACGCAAGTTTTATTGCATCGAACCGTCTTTACTCTAGAATTGGAACTCTAAACATGAGACCGAGCATATTTAGCACGCTATGAAAGCATCAGAAATCGATAGTCATTGCTCTTATACATTCTGGACGAGTAATTATGCAAAACAATCAGATTTTTACCGCGTGATCTTCATGCCCATTGCAGCGAAATTAGTATAAGCAAAAATAACCCAGTCAATATTACGGCTTCGAGATTGTTCGAAACACAGTAAATGCTCGTCAGATTAATCGTAGATTCAATCACCCATAAATCCTTTACTACCTAACGAAATCGCAGTTTATGCACTGTGTTCAAGAAATCAGACAAAGATACGAATTTCTACTTGGGCGGTTACGGAGGGATAATGATGCCGCTAATGTATTACTAAAGTTCTGGGATTAACGCAACTACCTGTTACTATTGTTCATTAAAATTTTACACTTATGAAAACTAACAATTAGAACCAGATCCATTTTATAAATGAACATCAACCACTAGGGAATGAAATTTTCATTACAAGTAAAAAATATGTAGCGCAAAAAATCAGTCACCAGCAAAAGCTTTTGCGCGCCCGATCGTCATTTGGGGTGCAAATCCGCCGCTATGCACGCCGAAACCGAGGGTGGACGCCAAGTACGTCCGCAAATTGTAATTTGTGAAGCGACTGTTAAAAAGGAGGCCTAGTAGTCACCGATTAAGTGACTGTGAGCAATCAGGAGCAGTGGCGGCCCTGCTTTTGTCCTCAATATCAAACAGCATAATTCTGCAAAGTGCACTTGGGTTTGGCGCATAATATTCCTCTCGGTTTTGTTTCAATGAACTTATCGAATGAGGCTTGCTAGAAGATGAACCGAAAAACTAATCACCGGTTTGTCTGCAAAGAATCTTCTGACTCTGATGTAAAATTCTTGTAGGAAAACATCAGGGAAAAAGATTTGATGAAACGTTGTATAACTCCTAGTCTTAATGATGCGGCTGAGTAGCCCAGAAAAGATGCAGAATGAGTCGATTGTCGATTTATTCTTCAGCGGGAAAGTCGTGTGGAAGTAAGCAAATGATCAACACGGGCCAGCTGCTGAGCAGTGGACCGATGATCAGGACCGGTTGAACTGAACCGCTCGACCGGTGATCAGGTGAATTAAGCACTACCCCAAAAAGATAGAAAATGGAACCTCGGGTCCGCTGAGCACTTAAACGGCAGATGGCAATTCACTATCATCCGGCTCGTTGTCACATCTGACCCATTAAGTGTTTTAAAATCCGTTTATCGTCACCACAAACTCTAGCGACTTCAGTCGGTCACCTTATTTCGAGTTCAATCCCACCTGTTAAAGCAAGCGAGAGCGATCAGATGGCCTCCGGCCGGTCAACATTACTGTCTCGTTTACTTGATATTATCAAACGTTTTGTATAGATCACCTCGGGACAAAATTTGTTGGCTGACTGCCCTCGCTCCTTGTCTATTCTTCAGTCATCATATCGAATGTCACACGCACTAGATTTTGACCACGTCACAAAATCAAAGCATTTTCAGTCCGTCCACGAAAAACGTTCTCCGGATGGTTCCGTACTTGTCTTCGAACTTGCAGTCGATGAAATTCTAGGGCCGTGGATTGTTCAGCTGACGACAGGGGAGAATGCCAATCAGCCCTATTCTTCTGAATATAACTACATTTCACTTTGTATAAATCATATTAACAAAGCAAACGGCCTTAAACATTTGGCACCAGCACGTAGCTTTTTCATACACTGGGACCTTATGTTGTTCCAAACCTCGAGCGTAAATGCTCCAGGGACATGGTTACTGATTCTTCTTTACGCGTGTAGTGGGCTATGGAGCCCGCCCCTTTCACCATAGGAGTAAAGAATGCCATAGAAAAGTTTGTTCTGAAAAGTAGTAAACGCCTATCAAGGTACACAATGAAATTCCTCCTTACTGGAACGCTGTAAAAGACTGTATCCAATTATGCGAAAACAGCAACCGTGAGAAATAAGCCCTGGCAAGTTCAGAAAGTTTGTCAAGTAAATAGATTGTAGTTACAGTTTTCGACGGGTAACCTACAGAGATGAAGATGGGAAAGGCGGAAGCAGATTCGGGTCATCATATTAATGACCGGTCGCTTATTGTCAGCATTAAGAACAAATACTGATTTGGGTTCTGGTTGGCTGCGCAATTCAAGATCAGATATTTGGTGTTACACTTTCATTAGGATAAACGTTTAAAGTATTCTGGAAGACTTAAAGCAGATTATGCGAATAAAAGTGAAAAGTGAATCACACCAGGTGAAGAAGTGGGGCCGCGAATGTTTCCTTCCGATGAAAAATCTCAGCTGAATGAAAGGAAGCCTTCCGGTGAAGTAAATAATGTAAATAGCTTTGTTTTTTGTAACTGGGCAAAATCTGTAGCAGGGGCTAAGAACCTCAAAAGGTTTTTACTTCATTTAGTTGCATAAAAAAATTAGTCGGCGCTGAGATAGTAAAAATCGGATCGAATGCTTCGATATTCGTAACACAATTGGGAATTCGGATACAGATTAGCTCCAAAAGAATGAGTGAATGAATCCAAATGTGAAAAAATCCCCACTTTTAAGTAACTGCATGATGCAAGTCCACTCAACACACAAGCGTCGTGTCTCTACACCAGAATTACAGATCGGAAACATCATTCAGGTCGAATAAAAACAAAGAACAAATAAACGCAACCAAATAAGCAGGCATTTTCGCTCACCGCAGAAAGACAACGTAGTAGTCGGAGTACGCCTGATTGTTGAAAGTCTCTTCCAACTCTTGTAAGGTGGCGTCCTCTGTCACAAATCGATCAATCATTGCTGTGAACTAAGTGAAGACAAACAGAGGGAGAACGGAATCAACATACTGTCAAGATTCAGGGACCGAAGTGGATGAAAAAATTAAAAACTGCTTCATCCATTCTACGCTTTACGCACATTCGACAGACAAACCTACGCTCGTCAGTACTGTTTTCTGGGTCTAAAAAGATGAAAATACATCCGTGCAATACAGCCAGATGCGTGCACCTATCCGCATCGATTCGGTTCGAAAACTATTACGGACACATCACGAAGGCCTATAACGCGTAGTTTCTCGCCGTGATAAGACCCTCAAGGTTCACCTACTATACGACGCCGATGCTGTTATTATCGACCATCTCAAAGTTGCACACGTTGACGATACCATAGCGGACTTTAATGAGACTAAATGTTAGCCATGCAGGATCTTCTGATGGCACTTTCGTGCTACCTCAGAGACAGCAACAAAACCTGTTTGCCCCAACTCCGAATGAGGCGACTGTCTCACGTCCAACCCTCAGACCACTGACTGTGCTACGTCTTCCAATGAGGATACAGTTTCATGTCCAGCAGAGCACTACAACGAACCCGTCCGCGACGACCGTTTTTCCAAAAGATTTTCGCTGGGAGGTCAAACGCGATCACCCAACTTAACATTAGCCGTTAGACTGACACCACGACATTCGTTGTGGTTGGAACATCGATTCCCATCAATTCATTTTTCTGGATCGCGATTAACTGATTCGTTCGTTGACCCCACGAAATAGTCTAAGAGCTTCAGCTGCATCGATGGTTTCCCGGTCCGTTCTGGGCTCCTACGACGTCTATCCTCCTAACCTTTCAATCTAGCTCCGAGAATTTCCGGTCATTTACCGCTCCTCGATATCTGGGCTACGTCGGTCTGCTAGCACCAGGGTAGCGATTTCTGCAGCTAAACAAATAACGAGTTCGGTTCAAGATGGACCATCACACTACCGTTCTTGCACGCGCTCTCATTGAATGAATACACAAAAACACGCACAAAAACATTTTCCGAAAGCTTCTCATACGTTCTAGTGTGGGACTATCACAGCGACACTGATTTTCTGGAAAAAGTTGGCTCCTTTTGGAAATCAGTTTTTCTGAAACCTGCTTTGGCGCTTGGCCTTTTGTGACATTCGTTCGTTTTCTTATGCTTCACCACGCATGAGGTCTGTAATCTTCCACTTCATCCGTTCGAGAGCTGCTAATTTCGCGTGGTAGGTTAGGCGGAGACGTCACAAGCCATCATACGGGCTAGTTTTGGCAAGAAGGTCAAAAGTCCGACTCCGGTTTAACACCTAAACGGTCAGAAGTCGGCTATTCAGGAAATGAAATCCATGTATTGTTACAACGCTTAGCGATAAAATATCAATCAGCGTAAAAGGAAGTGGTTTATAAAGTTCAATGAACCAACCAAGTGACTCGACTAAAATCTACCAGTCAAGTCTTTAGTATGAACCAACGAAAAAGACGACAATGATGCAATAAAACAGAACTATTCAACACAGAGGTAATAAGTGGCCCTGTGCCACTGATGTTATTGTTTTTCTTTTGTCCAATTCTAGTTTACTCTCCCGAGAATTGACTATCTAGTACCTACCACCGAAAAAACTCACTAACCAGGTTGGTTTGAGACAATACCGTGACTTCGGCCCTAAACATTGTGACGCGATCCTTGAAACCGAACGTTTATCGCAATGCCTGACCTGATCCAGTTACTCGTACTTTTGTTCAACTACTACTTTTATACTTTCTTGTCATTTGTTGCAACAACAATCCCGCTTCTGACTAGATCCGACCTGTTCCGCGCGTGAGTCAAATAGATCCAGGCGGGTACCACAAACGTTACCAGCGATTTCCCATGTCATGAGCCAACCAACATGAAAGGCGTGCAAAATACGCCGGATAAGATGGCCAAAGCTAAATGGATTTATCCCCTATTTTGACGGTGGATCAAATCTTAGTGACTCGGTGTTTACAAGACTAAAGGCTAACGAACAAAAGGCATCGATAATCAAAGAGTTAACGAGTATTTACCCTAGGACCTTATGGACAAGCGCTAAACACTGTGGCAATATGCTTCAAAAGTACGTGATATTATCGCCTCCTGATTGGTGACTGCAAAGAATAGTTTTTAGTTGTGAACGATATAATGTTAACAACAAAGGGTTATGTTATTAACGTTATATCATTCATAATAAAAACCAATACAAGGCGCATTGATTTTTCAATACACTGCTTACGTCATTAGGCCCTGATGTTCACAATAGTCTTTGATTTTGCCTTCCTTTATTGTTGATACAGCAAACTGCATAATTCATCAAGAGGGGGAATGCAGCCGACCTATTCTATAGCTGACTACGACTACGACTCTATTTCTGAGTAGCACAATTTGGAAGCAGGCTTGAGCCTTACCTGAAACTTGATTTAAAGGAAATTATTTCAAGATTAAAGATCGGAATTTCGCAACGACAGTACATACCAAGACGAGTACATGTAGGCCCGCCGACTTCCACGATTAAGCACATCATAACCCGGAGATGCCAACTGCACAACAAGTGGGAGACCGGACTAACGTGGAAGACAAGACAACTGCCTAGCTAGAGATACCTTAATTGGACGGAAATCATGCATACATACGTCATAATCTATACAATTCACTAGGGATGCACCGTAATTGAATCTACACACTTTAATTTTTCCGCAGTCAATAAGACAACCGCCGTATTTAAGGAGACAAACATCCCAGTTTAGGAGCAAACGTCATTTGCAAATGAACAGCTTTCGAAATGCGTCAATTGCGTAAAAACGATGTGTGACTCCATTCACGTCAGAAGCACCAGACGTTCTCAGAAACAATCCAGTCCAAAAGGCAGTTTACGTAAGCGAAACCGCACGTCACATTAGATTCATAAGAGCCAACCTAATCTATTCAAATGGCCAGGTCCAGTAAATTTACTTTGTCTTGGACGGAACCTGACAATCGATAATTTTAAGTGAAACTTTCGGTTTGTTCACTGCACTGGACAAAGCATTTTTTATAAAACAGTAACATCATCACAGTTCTCCGACTTGCCACAATGAATTGTATAGAAGTGCCTCAGGGGGTAAGGCAATTTTTACACTTTAAAAAGTTCGAAAGAAATATTAATACGAATAAGAAACGTGAATAGGGCATCATTGTTCACCTAATCATTGACACCCGGACCACTCTCCTTCGGGGTATCGGCGGCAGCGTATGCATATAATGGGGTCTAACGTGTTATTGAACGGAGGAAATATGATACACTGCTTACATGTCACATAAGTCGACTCTCAGCAAGTTTGATATGGTTTTTGCATACTCCTCGATGTAGTGTTGAGTATTTACGATAAAAATTTCCAACTTACTATTGATTAGAGGTCAATTCAGAGACATTGCCGTGGTAAATCATCAGAATTCATCCCGAAACAAGGACATGAGAAGGAAAATGAGGACAGTTCAAAGAAAGGTAGAAGAAAAGGGCTGGGTTTTGCGAGGGTAAGCACGTGATTTCCGAAACAACTCACGGCGACCGAACTAGGTCATTCATTGAAGAAGATAGAAACCAGAACTCACAGCAGCGAGAAACAGGAAAATTCGCACTAAACAGTTGGATTAAGTTTATCGAAAGGGAATAAAGACGAATGAGAGGATCGGCTGAGAAAATAGTGGGTAAGAAAGACCACAATTTGAGTAAGACGCACAGCAAAGAAAAAACGTCAGCTGGGAGATAGAAATGGGAACGGGACAAATAGGGCAAAATAGATTTTACATCGAAAAGATGATCACTTCAAGTCAAAAATTAGATACAGAGGCAACGCAGATTCGTCAAAAAAAAATCCGAAAGGTTTGAAGTAAATCAATAATTCATTGTTTATCAGCCATGGCTAATAGCAACCCTCAGTCAAATGAACCGTGTCTGCAAAAGCGTAAAAGCTTTGACTTCACTTATTGAAACCATTAACCGTGCAACGTGCTTATTTTTCGGTTTTCGCGTCATAGAATTGTCCATTCAAAAGAGAACTGAAGGGAAAACTGGGAAAGACTAACTGCGGAGTACTAGGCTGAAGAACTACACAGAAAAAAATTCAAATGCGGGGACACCATCGACTACGTCATTAGGCGAAATCATTGAAAATATACAGCTAACGCTTTGGCGGGATCTCGTGGACTCAAAACCAGTCTAACTGGGACCATACGAGCCAACTCACTGGTTACCGTCTTTGTACCTTTTCATTACATCATCGGCTAACCGTCTTCACCCATCTTATAACCGCTACGGGTTGGCACCACACCTGATCTACTGCGATATTATACGGCTTTACATCACTCAAAGGTTCAGGATCACAGTTGGCGATTCTTTCTCTCGCAGTCTGGTGGGCCCTAGTGACTATGACGGATGTTTCCTTTTACGAGACTCGTAAATCAAGGACTTTATTGAAAAACTGTCTTTATCCAGCAATACTACAAGATGACGTGGCAACGTGGGATGAGAAAATGTACAGCGAAGTTAGGTGAAGTAGGTGCCTCACGCCTTCGTGGTTGGGGTCCGAAAGACTTGTCGACTTGCTGGCTGAAAACAGTGAAGGATATGGCAGTGGACCGAGAACAGTGGTGATCGTGTTGTCATTTTCTATCGAATCAGAATGATTGAAAACACGTGCGTTTGTAGAGTTGGACTGTGTTTCGTGTGTTGGCTGCAGCAGCATCTTTTCTTTTCCCGCACGTGTAGGTCCACTCCCTGTTCCCGTTGGGTATTCACTCTTTTTATATAAACGTGTAACTCTGGGGAAAGGCAGCGGTCAGTGAGGCTTGCCTTGCTGTTTAACGCTGAACGACGATGAATACTACAAGAACCACGTTCGGCTTTGAGATAATCAAGTCTTACATTCCAGAGCAAACTGTACCCCAAAAGCGGCTCTAATATAATTCAGACGGTCGAGAAAACCCTGCAACTCCTTTGGGTGTTCGCTCCCAATTACGACATTGTCCGCGTATTTTAAGTTAGACAGTTTCCTGTAGTATGAGGTTAATCTTTTCAATTATAAAATTGAAAGGAAACAGTGAAAGGGGGCGACCTTGACAAATATCACTTCTCGTGATGAGCTCTAAGCAAGAATTCGGTTCCGCTACTTCAGTACAGAGACTGGTAAAGTGGAACGGCTTTTTCTGGTACAAAGGCTTCAACGATAGTCATCTGCACAGAAATGCATGATCAACTAAGTCGGACGGCGCTTTCGAATGGAAAAATAATGGGTAGGGGGCAACCCGGAGGCATACCCACATTCTACGATTTGTTGCAGAATGGAGATATGGCCAACACATCGCCGACCGGGTTTGAAACCGGCTTAATTCTCATTCACACACATTTCGCGAGTTCTAGTTAATTGTTGGAAAATAATTCCCGCGAACAGTCCGGATGCGATGTCTCCGGAACCAATTTTCTTTATTTGTCACATGCGGACTTGTCGCCTCTCTTGCAAATTGGTACAGCCGCGGACGATGTTAACACTTCGCCGCCGTCCTTGGAGCAGAACGGAAACACCCCATCTGGCCCAGTCTCAGGCCTTTTCAAAAAATCTATTTTTAAAATCCCTTCCGATTACAATGGAGAACTGGCATCTATCGGAACTGGCTCCTTCGTAGGCATGAGTGGGAGGTCTAACATGACCATGGGATACCTAAATCACTCCCCAAAGTGTTCCGCCAACACTCCTTAGAGTGAATCTGTGAGCCTCCCGATTAATTTCGTGGGCCGGTGTTCTTAGTCGATCGGCAAAGATTGCGACTATTGCGGGTAGCTGCAGCTTCTTGCATTTTTTGACACTTCGCTACCAGATACTGTTCACTGTCAGTTCACAGGCTCCTGACATCTAAGGAGTGCGTGCATCTCACTGTATGTAGTGCAAACAGAGATGGATCTGCGAGCATCCAACAAAGCAACTGAAGTTGAGGATATCTACCATTTTTGAGGTTTACATGGCATAGACGTGTGTGGCAGTTACCGCAAAATGCATAGCTTCTTTGAACTGTATCCAGTGTTCCCTCGGATCCAGAGCATTTGTCTGTGCGGATAACTGCGTCAAAAGCTCTACTTGGAGATCACATAAACAAATATCAACCAGAAGCAGCTGTGAAGGACGGGGAGATTTCGTTGTATGTGACTACCAGCTAAGCTTAAAACAAAAGCGAGTTTGAACCAAAACATGATTCTATTACCAAGATGTGGACTAAAATGATCAACAATCCTCGATTCATCCATGCCATAGGTATCTCATGGGAATGTGATCAATCTGAGATCAACGCTATGGGTGGGAAAGAGACAGCCAAGTTATTCGATGGCGCTTTTCATGACAAAAAGTGATGTTCGTCAGAAAACGTTTGCAGTCACATCAAATTTGGGTGAGACGATCTGCACTGCCGATGCGATCGGCGGGGACAGTAAATGCGCCTCAGATGTGCCGTTCTGCCTCGTTAAGTAGCTGATTTTGGCGTTATAACCATCGAACGCACGGCTCCGAGTAATGGGTATAAGTCCCGGAAGAACTCGTATTTCGCCTCGTTGGGTGCATACACAAATACGATGAACAAACAACAATGGTTCAGTTGACTGCCTTTGGGATATATAGAACCGTCCAATCAAACTGCGCGCCAGTGACTGTTGGCCGGGACCCAGTGTAACTATGCACGCTTGTTGGCGAGCTTAGAGCGATCCCTATACCAGTCTGATTACGAATGCATGAAAACACATCACCTGACATGCATAGAGTGAAGCAAGAAAATGAGGTACCATCTAGGCTACAAACAATGATTATACCAGCAGGATTTTGCATGTTTTCCAAAGATGCAGCTTATATCTACTTAAAGGTTTCAAGAGATCCAGTTACAGCAGCTTGTTGTCCTATTTGGTTTAGCGTGCGAAGTCAAAGGCAGTCAAGTAAACATGCTCTTAGGCTAAAGTACTGCACCCAACATTTTAGTAATCTTAACTACGAGTTTGTATTATTCCGAATTGTCTCGATCGCAGAAGACCGACTCTACTGCCTGGCTTCCATTTACGGTCTTCGATCCTCCGCACGCGACTCGTTACCCATTACTGAACAGAATCCTGACAACAAATTGCGGCAGTTGGTAGACGAATATCAGCACTTGACCGATTCGGCCTCACCTAACAGCCCCATCGGGCTCTTCTGTCGACCAATAAGGCGTCTGCAATCAGCGGCTGATCCAGTACACCATCAACACCGGATCCGCAGCGTTCGTCTTCATGTAGACAGTGATGACGATGGTGATGACATTCACTTGGAACTTCAGTAGGTTTGACAAACGAAATTACCGAGAGATTTTTCCTCTTTTCAGCGATGATTCCGTAACTCCTGCTCAAGAGTCTTTCAAATTTCGACCTGGAAGTGTTACAGCATTTTTTTCCAAAACGCCCAGTGTCGTACGCCGCTTAGCCGGTGGTCGGTGGTGAACTCAGACTTCTCGAAGATCGTTACATCGTGGCACCACTGACAAGCTTTATACAGTCAGTTCCAATTGCGGCAAAGAGACTCAATGGTTCTATCCGTCTATGTATCGGTCACTCGGTCAATCTCAATGTAACGTTTGGCCCAGTTTCACATACACGGCTGAAATGCAAGCCTCTTCTTCTGTGTTCTTTCTTGTAATTTCAGAGCTATTAGAGCCACAT
Organism: Fasciolopsis buskii; assembly: GCA_008360955.1. Classification (NCBI taxonomy): domain Eukaryota; kingdom Metazoa; phylum Platyhelminthes; class Trematoda; order Plagiorchiida; family Fasciolidae; genus Fasciolopsis; species Fasciolopsis buskii. The sequence continues at coordinate 290,722 of LUCM01009516.1, forward strand.
TACCAGTCATTGAGCGGGGTTGTGACAATCTTTGTCAGTCGAACGACATCGGTGGAATTCATCGTATATATTTAATTTTTTTGTTCCGGATTCTTCCAAGTGATGTTAGTGAGACAGAGGTATCCTCTAACACCAAGTCAATGCAATATAAAAACTATGCTGATTACCGTTTTATCTGAGCTTTTCATGTATCTGTGGATAAATACCGTAAAATGCATTCACTGTAAAGACCAAGGAGATAAGCAACATCAAAAGACAGTTCACTACGCAGGTTAATTTAATCCCGATACCAAAGATGAACAACAGAACTAGAAAATTCACGATCGAGACATTAGAAAACACGGTAGTGAATAAGCTTATTTTCCGTGCTTCACAACCGCCTAGATACAGTGAGTTTTATATGCATTGAGATAGGGCGATTGAAAAATCACAAGTATATTCTGTGCAGCAAAAATGGACCTATTATTAAGCAATAGTTTCCATAGTAGGAGCAATTGACTGTTAGGAACGTGTAACGTTATTATAAAGCTTCGCTTGTCTACGAATCTCAATGGCCGACTAGCAACATCGTTATTTTTCAGTGACAACTCAAAATGATAACTCAAAGCCTTGATGCATTGAGGCAAATCGGATTTAACCAGTAAAGCTCGAGAGTCCGTTAGGGTTGCCACTGACCCACTACTTATTTGCACATCAAAGAACACCTTGTTACTATTGTGCATTTGTACAACTATCTGCCGCTGTTCTGGAAACCAATGTTTAGGGGCAGAACTCAGTGTTTCTGAACACACTGCTCAAGCATCGATTCTCCGCCCACTCTCAAAAATGACTCGAAAAAATTCATCAACAACAATGGAGTGTGAAGAAAGAAAGCCTGCTAGATAACGGCAGACAAGAACTAAAGAATCAAGCAAATATTAAATGATACATGTGGAAGTTAAGAAGGACATCTATCCAGAGTTCAGCATAAGACATGACAAACCAAGATGCACAGTCAATCGGTCATATTAATTGCAAGGGTCAGAAGACTACAGCATAATGAACGATATACGGTGAATGTGTAGTTAACATTCAGAAAATTTTCTCGGGGCAAAAATGCGCTGACAACTGGTGTAAGAGGCAAGGTGTTACTCAAAGGTAGGTCGAAAGCAGCCAGCAAATACAATGATCACTGAAGGTGGTTAAAATAACCCGTGTACGTGGATCGGTACAAAGGTTAATAAGGTCATACATAGTTCTGGAAGATTGGTAGGGGACTGTGTTCACGGATGCTTTTTATGGTCATTTAAAAATAATCGATATAGTCAAATCCATCCGCAATTACCTAATCGTTAGTATGAAGCTTGCAGACAGTGGTAAAATGTCAGGATTTCGACAGTATCCAGAAAAAAACTGATCACAGAGTTGTTTCCATTGACTGACCTGTTCGTGAAAATCCTCGACAGTGAATTGTGTGTAACCCAGAGCCAGAAGACTGTCCCGACAATCGTCACACTTTCTCTTTAGCCTATTTAGCATTGGAGGAATATGAAAGCAAACTTCCTGAAACATCATAATCGAAGGCAAGGGAAGTTGAACGAGAACAATTTCCTTATTATATTAATAATACCATAACTATTACTTGTTACTTTCTTGAACCGCCGTCATTGTGTCGCTCCTCTCAGCTGTGTTCGGCAGTTCCTCTGTTTAGTCATCTACAAAGAAGTTAGCTTCCATGGACGTGGATACTATACATCAAATGGGAGGAAGCTACCAGATGGGAGAGAAAGAACAAATAGCGTCAGAAACATCAGACATTTGGAGTTTCTGGGGTAAGAAAGATGTCTGAAACCCTGGGACTAGCAAACACTTGTTGATGGTAATTTTGTAGAATGTTCCGTTACCGAGTATAAATGGGAAATCCGAAAATGCAGTAAGAAGCCACAAGATGTCCCCTATCTTCTTTCCATCGGAAGTAATCAACGTTTGACACCCACATGCGGAAATCGTGAAACAAGGATATTTTGATAACCACCGGTCAAGTGGATTAAGCATCTGGCATCAAAAAGGTCAGGGGTTCTAATCCTAACTTCTTTGGTGCCAGATGGTAGTGCGTTATCACCTGGCATACTGACACCCTATGTGGACTAATATCACTTAAAGTTTCAGAGTCATGCTTGCTGGTTCCCCTTCCTACCGTACGATGCGACCTAGCGGCAATGCTGCTGACCGGTGAATTTTTCGTACAATAACTGTGTGTCAACACACCAACTTCACGGTGGCGAAAATCTAAACAGCGTCGCCTGTATCTTCATTCGCGATATTACAATGTGGATACCACGCGGTGATTAACAATAAGCCATTCAGAAGACTTTTGAAAACATGCTCTATTTTGCTCCTGCATACAAGTGAAGCTGTTTAATCAAATTACCGCCTTTTCAGCTGTTTCGATTACAAATAATATTCAGGTGCATTAAAACACTTGATCGTTTTTAACGTCTTAAGCAGTTCGTCGGAAGGGTGCATGTAATATGCTAGAGAAGAGATTATTCCGAAATGATGCGCGTTCACTCGTCTGAGAAACAAGATGACAAAAAAATCCGTTATGCAGATTCGTGAGCGCACTGGTCAGTAGTCTTCATAAACCTAAACCAAAATTCAAAAAGTGAGGTAAAATGTGTCAAAAAGGTGACTCATGAGACAGAATTACAAAGAAGCAAAAAAGGAATATATATATATATATATATATATATATATATATATATGGTGCATTATGGCACTTCCAGAGCCGCGAATTTTAGCCGACTCGGTCATGGCTTCTTACGGGGCGTACACAAATGGATCCACGTCGTTTAAATCCCCGGCAACTGCACCCCGTAGCGAATCACAATCCTCTAAACACTAAAGTTTTGACCAGTAAACGCTCTCGCAGTAAAAATGTCATGTAAAGAGCTTTTGAAGCGCGCTATGGCAAGTCCAGACGACATAATTCCCACGAAAGTAGATCGCTGTTAGAGTTTTCTCAGGACAAATGCAAAAGGCAAGGAGTCCAGAGCTATCTGTAAGTCTGCTGTGGTGGACCCAGTGAACTGTGTCGAATACTGGAATCTTTATACAAAAGTACCAAAGTTAAGAAAGCGGGCTATGGTCAGACAAACAATGTCTACACAATGGTCATTCTGGTTTTTGTATAGCGATGCTCTGATCTCAAGCTTCTAATACAACCCTAACATTCCAACAGATTAAATGAGTTGACTTTATAGGCAGGGTAGAAGCGGTGGAAACTTTGGCTGGGGTTTGGTATGGGTCACTAGTGATGGACTGGATCACAGACAGCGAAAACTTTTAAAGCACGGTTATCCGCAGTCATGGTGAGAATAAAGAATCAAATGAGTACAACAGTATGTATGTGTGTGTAGGGCACCTTCTTCAGAAATAGATGACCACCGATTAACTCAAGAGACCTAGCAGCAGAGGCAAACTCCGTGTCCGATGACCCCCCTTCAAATTGCGTCCAAACGAGATAGATCCACCTTGGATGTTGAGTCTTCCCTATTTCATAAAATCACTAAATCCTTGGATGCATTCACCAAATCTGTTCACTGAGCTTTCTTAGATTTTTATTCTACATTTGACTCTGTTCCATAGTACTTATTTCTTCACAAACTTAAGCAGATCGGTTGTCCTGAGAGCTTTTTGACATTGCCAATAATCTGTCTCTCATTCATGATTTTTCTATTTGATCTGGCTCAAACAGTTTGTCAAAATTTGTCAAATGTTTGTTTACTTTTTCTCGGTCGACCCTTTTTTAGTCAATAAAGAACCACTAACTAGGGTAGATTCCATCAAGTACTGAGAAATTATTTCGATAAATATTTAACATGGTCCCCTCACATTTCCAACTGTGTAAAAAATCTTAGAAGACTATCAATTTACATAAAAAGACGACGGAATTTTCGTGTTAATCTAAACACTAACTCCTGTCTGTCCAGCAGCGCGTTTCCCTGGCACTTTTGCTAGTTCACTAAAGAAGCACTTCAGAACCCTTCGTCGCAGTTCGTGAATTATTATTGGTGCATGTTAAAAGCCAAATAAAAGCTGGGTCAAAGTGCGACTTGCAACTTTTTCGCAAGTAAAAAAATTTGCACACGAAATTCTTTCGGATACGTCCAATCCCTGAAACAACCAGTTTTCTAAATGCTACTATAATACCAGGACACATTCTACACTCCGGCCCATTCCCTCTGGCAAAAATGTTTATGGGAACTAAATGGCTCCCTGCCTAGGTCGAATTCTTGCCAAGCAAGAACAGATCATGAGTGATTTTCTAACCAATCAACGCGGATCCAAATGATTTATTCTACGCTAAGTTTTTCGAAACTTTATTCTGATGAGATGATGAACGCATCCCTTTTGATTGAAATGTGGTCACCTATGTACGCAAAAGTTCAAACAGCACAGTATAATACAATAATTGGAGATTTTAGTCCCCCTGGAATTGACTGAAATACAAAAAAACGGCACTCAGAACAGGGCTGAGGAAACTTCCTTACTATGTTTGGGTTGTGTAAATTCTGATCTCTGATCCAATTTCTAGTCTCCAGATAGCCAAACCTAGTTTTAGATCTCAGTCATCCGTCCCCACTATCTCAGTTGAGAACGTTGTTATGTTGCCGAGTTTGGTTGGTCTATTCACACACTGAAGCACAAGATACAAGTACTTGCAGTGCACGATATCCCAGGAGCACAGCCTGTAGTCTAGTAGGACACGAGCACACACACAGAGGTTGGAGACACAAAAAGTTCGGGCTTAAGACTCAAGGCCCGTAGTCGCACAACGAATGGGACAGATCTGCTGCTCCCTTGAATGAGCAGCCACACGGAACAATAA
>LUCM01009517.1:6605-19913 GCA_008360955.1 Fasciolopsis buskii
GTCCTATTTTATAACATGGTTAAAGAGCACTGGGTTTGCTCTTCTGCACTGGAGCCACAAGGGACCTAATTTTATTAACTCACACCGTTTCACGTAATTTAGGCTTGCAGAGTGGCCGATCAGCTGATTTATGAACGCACGCTGGACGTTTTCAACTGCTACTCTATCGTACTGTCACATGTTCGAGAAGACTAGAGAACAATACTCCTGAATAGGTCTGATGAGGCTCCCAAAAGTTGTAGTTTGACTTCCTTCAAATTCAGAGCTCTGTGCAACATCACCATTAATTTATTTGCCTTTGCATCTTGTGTGACAGCATGGTTCGAGAACATAAAAGTGCAAGAAAGGACCAGGTCACAAACTTGACAGCTAACGAGGATGATTTGATTACCAAATCTGAGTTTCGTTGGAGGCATGACGCAATTGTGCCCCATGATGTTCCTTTCTTCAGCGGAGAATTCCACCATCCAGTCGTTTGCCCGGGAACTGATTGACGCAAGTCTTGGGGTAAGTTGCTCACGGTGGACTAATGTATCCGGAAGGAAGGTACCGCCAGCGAAGTGAAAAGGTACCGTTTCGAACAACATCAAAGATATTGTTGATGCACAACGGATAGAGCAGAGGGTCCAGAAGGCTGACTTTGGCAACATCGCTGGGCAGTAATCCAGATTCTGATATAAAGGTTTTTGGTTGATCCACCGGGTTTTTAAATGACAGTTAGGATGAAAACCAGGACGCCATGGGATCAAAAATATCTTGGAATGCTATTTTATTCAGTATCCTAGTACGAGACACTCTATCGAAGGCCTTCGTCACATCCAAAATGATTACTATCACCGAACCTCCAGTGCTAAGGTTATCAGTGATAGAGTTTTGGCAGTCATGCAGGTAGGGTGGGGCTTCTTACGAAAGAAGCCATGTTGTCCAGTGTTAATAAGTTCAATTTCCAGAAGGTAGGCTGCAAGACCAGTCTTAATCAGGCGTTTCACAATTCTAGAGACGATACGGGTGTGGTTTATTGAACGGCATTTTTCAGGGTCACATTATGTGCCTTTTAATGAGCGGGTACATTCACATTGGTTGTCTACTGTGTCGGGAAGATGCGGAACTGGGCAAGTTGAGGATTGCTGCCAGTAAAATTGGCATGTCGCTCCTACCTATTTCCAGGGATTGAGTGGCTAAGGACCCTGAATCGGTGGTTCTGCGTTCAGGCAGTTTTGCTAGTGTTGTGTCTGGGTTCGGCTGGTCTTGCCATTCAGTGATCGGATACTGATTCTAGAGTTATAGTTAGTCCATTTATTTACAGAAACAAAGAGAAATCTGTGGTCTTGGAAAAGGCCCGCTGAAGTTTAGCGAGCTTACAGTTCAATCCGTATTGATGAGTATTTTTTGGAGGCATAGTTCAGTGAGGGACAGAGTTATAGCATCTAAGCACTTGTGCAAATGGAATATAGCTGGTCGGGGACCTTTTGCTCTTCAGGTGTTACAAAAAATGTGTCCTGATATTAGTTACAAAGTAGAATAGGTAGATAATTCCAGTCAGCTCCGAAATGCTGCTTTGGGTTAGGTGGAACATATCTAGACGACAGGGACAATTTGAATGAACGGCTAACAGGCAGGCGATCACATCCAGGTAAACTCACTTCAGTGGACGTTTGAACATAGGTTAAAACTAACGGAAATAGCAATTCAAGGTCATTTCGATCCTTTGTTGCGTCAGTTTCGTGTTGGGTCCAACCGCCATGACAAATGCTTTTGAGGTAAGTTAGTAATTTGGAGCGGGATGTGTAGGTCAGCGTATGCCTGGTGCGTTGAAAACTTCAGCGACCATAGTGAGACCTGGTAGATCTGAAGCAGCATTCATTATTTCGTTTATCATCAAACAATCATTTGGGCAAGAGCCAGGTGGCCGTAGTTGCATCCAACAAGAGGGCTTTCATCGCTCATCTCAGCTCTAACACAAACGGCAACTGGACAGTGGTTAGCATGGTATCCTGACATAAAGTATTTGGTATAGATTCGCTGACGTATACAAGACAACCAACTTTACGTTGCACTTCATGGCTTGCCCTGAATGCTTCATAGCCGGGAATTGCCATGGAGTCGTCCGGATTGCTATTGTTGAGCCACGTCTTGGTTGTAAGCATGAAATCAAAATTTGAGGAGAGTGTAAAAAGACGGGTACATTGAATTTTCCTTAGAATGGAGCGTGCATCTAATAAAAGTAGCCAAACTTTTCCGGAGGAGCCCCTGCCACCATTTTCTGTCATAGTGGGAGAACCACGATTTATATTTAGTTAGAAGTCTTGGGGGGAATCATCGTTTTTATTTTCGTTCACTTTTTTTCCATTTAAGGCTTTCTTTATTTGGGAGGGTGTTGCATGATTTGTGTGAAGAAAAGTCGGCCCATGGAAGCGTGGCTGGGATTGGACGGTAGATGACCTGTCAGACCAGTTGAGCATGACATCTGGTGGGTGGCTACTTTGTTAGCCAGGGTAATGCAATCCTCCCTCATTACATTAAGTCTCAGGGAACGTTTCCATCATGGTCATGTTTGCCATCCCACGTCGGTTACATAGGGACAGTGAAGTAGTACATTTTCAGGGAAGGTAGGGCAGAAGGATAGTAGCTCGGAGAGAAAAGGGGGTTGACAGAAACGGTACAGAATTATGGAGTGGAAGATGTGTTTTGGTAAAAGAAAGATACCGGTAATCGAAGGAGGTAAGTAAGTTCAGTCCATAATTCAGATGGTTTGCAAGTTGGAAATAAATTTCTTTCAGTCGTATGCCGGGTGGCACCTATTGAGTTTGTACTATGACTAGATGCAGCCGGATGGAGTGGTGCCTGACGGTATCCGTAAAAGACGGCGGGCTAATACGAGTCAACCCAAATGGTCGCCCATGTAGAGGAAACTGAGAAGCTGTTGGGGAATGTGAAAGGTGGAAACCAGGTGACTTTGGGGATCGAGTCTACCTTCGATATCTTGGTAGGTCTGAGGTTCTAGGTTTGTCGGTTTGTTTAATATAGTAGCACCAGTCTTTGGGCCATCTTTTCTTAGCTGCATTACGAAGGGTGCGTGGTGTGGCCTCTAAGATGTATGTTGCATCGGTGGCATCCCTTTTGATGGCAACTGTTGGGGTGTGCTGGATGGGTTGATATCCAGGGGTCAGAGGAGCTTTAGGGCCAGATTTAGGGTCAGCGAAGACAGTAGGCAGGCTAGATACTCCAACCATACCGACAACATCGTTTGCAGACATTTTGCCGGGATTTTGAAAGAGGGGTTGCAGAGAACTGCAATAGGGGCTTGCATCCCGATTTGGATGGTTCACAGTGCACCTTCTTAGGTGCTCCTTGAAGGAAAGGCGAGTAAATTGTCAAATTCAACTTCAAATCAAAGAGGGAGTCTTGGGACTTGTGATCGTGAAGATGAATTTGGTGATTTAGGGGGAATGCAGGGAAACCTAATGATCTCTAGGCTCGGGGGCGGGAGCGCTCCCTTTTTGGAGACCAAGTAGCTCTCTTTGAGGCAGTGTTTTGTCTTCCTCAGCCCTCACTGTTTTGTGCAGGGTGTTAACAGCAATACTATTTTTATTTTTTTAAGTGCAACGTTTTCGTCCTGGAATTGCATCAGGAGTGAATCTCTTCTCGTATTCGCACACATTAAATAGGATAATGACCTATATAACATGCATTCATAATGGTTTCTTTGATCTTCTCCAGAGGTTCGTAGTCTGAAATAATAAAAATTGCGACATTCTTGGCTTTTCGTGTGCATCTAACTGATTCAGAACATACCGAGTAAATAAATCAACTAGTTTCAGCAAGATCGTCGAGAGGGGGATCTGAGAATGTTTCACTAAGATCGAAAAGTATGGCCAACTTGGTGATAGATGCCTCCGCTGATGTCAGCTGGGTAACAGGGTGGTCAGTTTTTTCTACAAATCTCTCTTGGTTATCTCGCTGAATACATTAGCCAGCTTAACTTATTGAATGTTTTTGTGACATTGAAGGGGATCGTAGACCGTCTGTTCTTCCGATGGCAAATCTCACGGTGTTTATTCTTGGCGTGATGTTGAAAAACTACTTGGGATGGAGAGAACGGTATATGAGAAAACAGATAACAAATTAAGCTCAAAAATACAGAAATATTTTTGGTATTTTTCTGGGCAGAACATATGGTATTCCAGCAAAAGATAAGTACGCAGATTCGATAAAATCTTGGAAAACGAAAGCAGCAAGATTTCAAAACGTGCTAATCATGCTATTGAAGCAAGAGGAATGGGATATTCGTCGTTATTCACGGAAAGGGTTCAAGCTTGATCGACAAACGTCAGGAGCTTTTGTAATTTTAGCGGGACAGAACCATATGTGGTCATCAGTTTTCACAGAAGGAATGTTGCCAGAGCAAATCTGCATAAATAAGCAGCAACATCAACAAAAACAGAAACCGGATGGAACACAAACTGGACGGGGCTGGTTTCCTACAGAGGTGCCACCGCAGCGCAAAGAGCATTAGTCAAAGTTGGAAAACATGGTAACTGTGAAGCAGCATATTGGATATTCAGTGGGGTTTACGGGTTTAGAAGGGAATAAAACGAGGTGGTGAACTGGTATGTGATAACTGAAAATTCGCGGATGAAAAGACAAGAGAACTCAAGATCAGCTTTAAGCCTCCAGGAAGGGAAACGAATTTGAAGAACTGAGGTTGGCGATGGACCATACGTCATTATCAGTAGCTTGGAAAACTCATTTCCCAGCTAGACACAAAACCTGTGGTGGACAGCAGCGCTACTCTATCGGTTAGGCATGGAATCACAGGTTTTCTCTGATTATAGCTTTTGATTAAAGCAGCACGGAGAAGCCCATACAAGATGTACGCATTGTTTCGGATGAAACCGGTCTCTCGTCATAAGCTTTCCAGGGAACCCCCGTGAGGGTAGCGTATAACTGGCAGGATTCCTCAGAGAAAAGAACTATGGGGTTGACGAAGGGACACTGATTTTTAGATTGGATAGACCTACTTGAGTAGTCCTCGATGTAGTTTCCATGGCATAGCGCAAATATAATTCGTCCGTATCCGGGGTTGTAGATTCAAATTGCTGCCCATGGATTATGAGTGGTTACCGCTTTTCACTGGTGGTAAGTATTACAGCGTCGCGTTTATAGGCTTTGTGACGAACGCAGATAAAGAGGTCAAAGTTAAGGCGCTTTCTGGAAAGTCAAGATGAAACCCATCCAAACCTAAGATGGCGCATTGGATGGGGCTTTAAAGGGTATTGAACGTCTCTGTTGGGCTAATTGGTAGGCTGCAAGGATGAAATGCTAAGGAATATATCGCAAGATGTTTTGCATGAAGCTTGGTTGATGCCAAAATTGACGGCCAAGTAGCATAAAATCTGCTGCAATTTTAATTGATGCTTTAGGGGCACCACCCGCGGTTTTGAGACCCGTTTTGTTGAAATAACTTTCCTCATTCTCGGTGGTATTTCCATGGGGTCCATGAATTTAGTTTCTCGCTACTGCCTGAATAATTCATTTTTAACCACGAGCTGCTTTTACCGGTCAGTAGGTAGAAATACGCAACCTAGTCGAAATGCTTAGATGCAACTCATGGGTTGTGCACTTTTTCCCTTTTCAGCCTGACGTGATTCCTGAATGCGAGTCATACACGGACTATTGCAATTTCTTCATTCAGTACAAATTAGTGATCCTTGGATCATTCGTATGGCCACGTATTCCTCTGTTCTGCAGGTTTCACCTATTTCATGCTGCACGCCGCCATAATCCGCCATCCATGCATGTGTTTCAGAAAGTGCGCAAAATAAACCTGAGGCCTTAATGATAGGGACAATCTCCCGGTTTTGAGCGACAAATACCCAGTTTATGTTCTGGCAGTCAAAAGCTTTATTTTTTATCCATAGCGTCAATTTTCAGTCAGTAATAATTTTGCTCCCTTGTGGCTCCAGTGGTCTGGCAACCAAACCAATTAGATGATACAATCACCAGCGCCTACTGCAAGGGCTGAGATTCTCAGGTTCTAAGCCACCTTCATTCCTCTAGTACTTGGAGAAACTTATGGGTCTCTAAGTGTTACGACCTACTTCATAGCAAGCAAACACACTAGCCTAGGTCCGGATGAATTTGGTCAGCTAACTGCAGCAAGAGTATACCAAAAATTAGATTTTCGCTTTATAGATAGCGCTCGGAATCTTCAAAAGAACAACAGTCCAAACTGATCCAAAACCCAAGGAAGAACAGGACTGGTTCCCAAGTTCCACATAAGCATTCCTAAATTAGAAATTCTGTACAAAGCAGCCATCGGTTTTCAGTGAACAGCGGTTATCCAAACGGACTGCATTCAAAGATATGAAAAAAATTTTGCGTAAAAATAAATGCTCAATGAAAGCGTATGAGCATTAGTTATCTCTTCAGTTGCTCCGGCAAGTAAAAGGGACTCTGTAAGCTCCATTAGGTTAACCAAATACTCGTTTAAACAAGGGAGCCGGGAACCAATGGAAACAAACGAAACGTTCATATGGGACGCAAATCAGCGACAAACGAAAAGTGCACCGTAACAAAACGAGCTGCCCTAAGTCGGATAACCAGTCAATACACAGTAAACCATTCTTAACTAGGTATCACAGAAATAAAACAAAGAAAGGTAAATACATGGGGCAGAGAATGGACGACGACAAAACCAGTGTCATTACGAGCAAGGAATAGACTGGTATCGGAAGAGGAACGAACAAGTGATGGAAGGGTATTTTCAATCAATCTAGATGTTGCATATCGGAATGAAAAAGTTCCCCGTAAGCTAGAAATATTTGCACATCCTTCACGGAAGATGTCCCCGAGACGCATATAAAATTTGGCAGCAGGTCCAGCCGACGTCCACTGCTTAAGCTGTTCAAGGCGAGACCTGCGGCAAATAAAAGTCCGTCTGCATTGGTTATTGTTTCCACCGGCTCGGAAACTGATTGTTTTTTGCATATTCCACGGTTAAGCTGCCTTTGGTTTTTTAGTCCTTACCGGGTGTTGCAGAGAACAGATACACAACGACAATCTTATGAGAGTTTCCAGCGTTTTTTGGATATAACCAACCGTCATTACCAATTCATACTGGCTGCTTCGCTCTTTGGTAATCACTGTCGGAGCTTCTTAAAAATTGTTTGCATGGGCTGTCCATGACCGGGAGCCAAAAGAGGGCTGCAAACAGCCGAAGGAGCTTCAACTAAAGTGTCCCTACCCGGTGCAAACAAATATCGATTGGTCTTTACTGCGGCCATTGTTGCAGAACTACAGCGTCAGCTGGTTGCGCGTCGCCACCACTGTGCATTTTCTCTCGGAGGCCTGGTCCAGATGCGATAGATTTGGGTATAAACTCCTGTTTACTCATTTGCACCTCAGTCGGAAGGAACCTCCCTCGGGCATATGCCCTAACTTCCAAGAGCAATCGCTTTTGCCTGAAAGTAACTTGACATCAATACCACATTTTTGAATAGACCACTAGCGTCAAGTACATAAAGTGGTGTAGCGCTCCTATGGGGCCTTCTGCTTTTACCAGTTTGGCATAACAAGGCTACCATAATCTCATTCAGCTGGTCAAATAGTTCGAAGCCACAAGTAGACAATGAGGAATTTATTTGCAGCAAGTCATCAAACTTCTCCTTGATGCTGAAAGATCCAACTTATGCGGAGACGGTATCACAGTTTATAGCAAGAATGACTATGCCCCAAAGGATCTTCCTCAATGGACCGCTTTACTTTAACACATTTTTAGCCCATTTTAGATTGAACAAATTCATCAGATTTAACTCCAACCCCTGTGCTTAGCCTAATATGGTCAGAAAAGTTTGTTGTGGGGCAGAAGTATTTATTCCTTCTCGGTAAAGCAAGATCCGCCGATATATCCAACCCATACTGCCCAAATTCCTACTGGTAACGGATATTTTTCTTAAGTCGAAATAACACCGTGGTTCCGTAGTTATCGGCGAAGTGCCAATGTTTTCTCCCAGCGCGTCCTAACCACTTATGCCGTTGGCAAGTTGCCGCTCCCATTAATGACACTTCCAGTAAAAAGCTTCCTTAAGACATTGAACTCTGGTAAAATTTTACATTTGACGTTTCCTTTCGGTCGCCACTGACAAAGCCGCACAATTTCAACATAAAATGTTCCGTACTTTTCCCCGCTATCTGGATTTACTCATAGTAGAATGATCGCATACAACCTAAAATTACAAGCTTACGGTAGACGTTTTTGCAAATTTCACGCAATTAAAGGAATGGACGCTTCCCCATTGTCCACGTTATGCGTCCGTACTACCTAAAAGGCAGCCTGTATTTTGTCTAGCGGGCGGGGTACATGACACTCTCCTGCTGTTCCACCACAGTGCCGATGTTGCCAACCCGTCACTGCTTGTCTGTTACTTAGTGCTACAAAGAGATACGGCCCTTCTGATCCATCCTGCATACTTTTCAATAGACCTAAGTCACAAGATTTTATTTTTTGCAACCCCGTGACTGACAGAGGTGGTCCCACAAAACTAAGTTTTGAACAGTTGAAAGGAGCACTTGTGCATTCCATCTCTGTGACTGGAGATTCCATCCGAGAAGCCCCCCTTGCTGTACGCGACAGGTCCTAGTTCCTTGTGGATGGCTGCCGGATCACTTCACGAAGATCGATAGTCCTACTGCCAAAATTACTCTCTTCGGCGGATTTTTGCACCTTCCTCAGGACTTGATGCACAAACGCTGGAAAGATGCTGTGGGAAGGAATTGTTTCGGCGCAAGAATTAATGTCTACTCGTCGTACTTCATGCTTATCCTAAAATATTAACGGTTTTGGCCGAGGACCATACTGGTTAGCCAACCAGCGGAATGGCGTTAGCAGACGAAAACGCATAGAAATATTAATTTTTGTAAAGTCTCAGTTTTCACTTGATGCCACCTTTGGATGCAGTGTGAGGAAAATCTTCGTTGGTTTTTCTTTCGACGGACCTCTATGCGCCAGCAGAATTAGGCTTAGTTTTATCAGGTGATGGTTACCAAGGCTTGGAGAACACTCTACCTAGTCTTTACGAGGATTACAAAATCCAACTCGGTTCCGCCTCTGGTGAGCAAGATCAGGCAGTCTAAACTCGGAGCACAAAAAGAGCCAATAATTTTTATGAGACATCTCAGGCAAAGACGGAAGCCAGTTCTGGATCTAAGGGTTGAATCACAAGAGGGTAATCACCGTCGGTTAGAAAGCGCAGGTTCTGGGGCGGCCAGTCACTTATTCGGCGCTTTCTCTAGGACCATTACCCGTGAGCAAAACGGCATGTATTTACTGGGTTTCTGGAGGCCAGCCCAAGGAGACAAGAGGGGCTTGTTGCTAGCTGTTCATGTAGGTAGAGTGGATAAGCACACAGTCACTTTTGCCCACTAGAGGCAAGTATTCTGCCAGTTTGCTGCTCATCCATTTTTGCAATTAATTTTATCAAGGACGGGTTCTGGCACTATGAGGACTCTGCTAAATTCATTTACCTTTTAAGTTCTAGCATTTTTTGAAAAAGCACCAGCCAAGGACTCCATAAGGTTAATCTCAAACCACTTGATTTTGCATCAATCGCCAATGGTCGGGTTAGGGTTTTCCGTGAACAGACGACAAGTCCGATTTTTGCTTAGCCGTTAAACTTGGAACGGTAATCAGAAGCGTTGTGCGCTACTTGCGGCGGGTTTTCGGTCATTTTGAAACCGAGTAATAATTTATAAAAATGAAAGGTGGCTCAAACAAAGATGATTTATTCTCAAGGTTAAATGACTTGGAACAGCGGGGAATGCATTTACTAATGGTAGTGGGTTGCCTTGGGTCAAGCAAGAACTTTTCTTGAGTATTGGCAGATACTTGCAGCAAGGGCGTCTGCTTTTCAGACTCAAACGTCAAAAACGATTCAATTTTGAGATGGCAGTTAGTCGTGACTCACTTTGCACGGCTACCTTCCGAGGGCCTGGTATATTTCAAGATAGACGTAAACAATTAAGAAAACCGCTTTTATCAGCAGCGTGCTTAAAAACTCTCACGGAACTATGCTTGTTTGGCCTTCAATTATATTGAATTTCTTAGCTAAATACCACCGAAGCTTCCACTTTTTGAAGGCGGAATTATCCAGTGTATATAATCATTCATTGAATGACCTAGTTTTTTGTCCTTTGTGCTGTACCGCTGTTTGATCGTTGCAGTTTCTCCGGTTAGACGGCGTCCCTCTTAAGGACCAATGCCAAAGCCGGAAAGGAGTTTATGGGGTTGACCTCAACAATGGCCTAAAAAGGCGGCATAACAATTCTGTCTACCTAAAAGAAATGGGTGGTTTTGGTACACATTAATCTTTCCTAGACTCTCGGAACGTCCGTTTTTACTCTTTCGCCTTTATCTCTTCACTTCTTTCGAGAATAGAAAAAGCGTCCGTCTTTTCTGCGAACGTGGCCCACGGCCAGCAGAGGGCTGTCATAATGGGATGCTGGCCGGCGGCCGGAAGATTGGAAGCCAGGAACCCTCAAGCACAATTGCTACAAACGTATCAGTTTGGCCATCGTCTATTTGAAAGCTACTCCAATTAGCATTCCCAATTATTTTATTTTCTCAGCGGCTCAGGTTGGAATTGACTCTTTTCTCCGCTGTGGTTTTTACTTCGGAGGTTTCCGTCACCAAGTGGCTCCTTTTTTCACCAAAGATCATATCTCACATGTTGTCTAATTATAAAACTGTAGGCACGTCAGTGCAATTTACGTTCTGCCACGCATACCCACGATTGTCACTTCATCCGCCAGTATGGAGTTTGAAGGTGGTAAATCACTGACCATAACTGGTGTGCGAAAAAAGGATGGACGAAGCCTTAAAGCGACTCCTGGGACACTTCGCTAAAGGCTTTCAGTAAATCTAATATCCTTTTTTCAGTCGACTGTCGGACGCAATCGTACTTAAGAAATCCACTACTTGTTCAAAAATCAGATCGCCTGTTCCTGACTACTACCTTTATAGCACCATACGCTGAGTGACCATGTTTGCGCGTTCCGAAATTCAAAGTGCGAGGTTCTCCTGGATTTCCTCGTCCGGCTCGATCAAGGGTTCAACTGGGGAAATTGAGGAGTTGGTGGACATAATTTCCAGAGCTCAATTCTGTGCTGTGCTCGGCATATCACTAAGTTATTTTTTAGTTACCTGCAAATGTGCCCCCGTTCGTTTATCTGGGCAGTTGGACAGATTGCATATTAGAATTTGTGCTGACCATCAGCAACAGGATTCGACAAACGACGGATAAACAGCCGACGTTGTGCTTTGATGAGGATGAAAGCGAGTGTCTTCATACTTCTCCAGGTTTACTCGGAAGCACGCAGGTCGAAGATCATATTACACTGTGGGATCAACATGTTGAGCTGTTCAACTGAATAGTTCTGAAGAAGAAAGAAAGAGATAGACAGTACCGACGGCAAAATGTGCAATAAAATATAAGAACCCTCGTCAAATGAGGGTTCTTATTCTCAAGCTTATATAACTTGCATCGGCGGCCCAAGCCTTCGGGGTAAGTTTGCAGCCGAGGGATTGAAAATCGCCCAGTACAGTCCGATGCATATCATGGTTGTGCAAGAATAATTTCGGAATCAAATAAAGTATCATTTGGGATCGAGGCAATTGAATAAAATACGTTATGATGCAGCGCAGAGTCGTCAAATTTGCTGGTGTGACAACCGCACTAAGACGGAAGAAGGGTAGGTGCATACAGTCTTAGGCATAGGATTCTTTCGCCTGTGTGGCAGGGTCTATTGAGAAGTCCCCTAAGGATTACCATTTTCCAAAAATTTCGATATGAGCTGTAATCACCGGAAAAAACAAACATTAGGAGAAAGTGGTTTTTAGATACACGGGGAATGTCATATGATTGCACAGATGAAAAGGCATTATTGAAAAAGAATTTAACATGAGCAAGGGTGTGCGGGAAAAAAAGATTTAACCAAACCGCCAATATGACTGCTTCAGCATTTTTATCTCTTTTTCCACTGGGTGAAAGAAAAGCTGAGCAGAATCCAAAGATGTGTTTGTCGTTCGCGCACTCTAAGGTGTGAGGAAAAGAAAACTGGAATTTAAAGTGCTTGATTTGTCTAAAGATACCTGTCGACTCATTGTCACTTGGGTAATTGGGACAATAGCGACTGATGTAGGCAACCCAATGCGGGGATTGCTAAGCTTTCGTTAAGTAAGCATCAAATTTAGCAAGATTTACACGATTCACCTATGCGTGGCAACACTTTGTCGGTGTAATTTAGCAGGAGGATCAGAGGCAGCATGGCAGCCAGATGGGCATTGGTGTCGATCACTTTTGAAACTACAATGCCAGTGAGAGATTCAAAAATGAGGCGGGAGAAAGAAATACTGGAAATGAAGATAAGAAGAATAAAGTAAACAGTTCAAAAAGTAAAATAAAATTACGTGAACAATGTACAGTTGGTCAAAAATTGTGTCCAGAAAGTATCTCTCCCCCGTTTCTGGCAAACAGAAGAGCTCTCCTGTGATCCATTTGCCCTGTTGTGGCAACCAAAACTCAGTTTAGCCAAAGTGAACGTCTGCAACCGAACGTCGAGGGTGGAAAGAATCTGGACCCAAATAAAACAAACTGTCCTTAGTGGTAGAATTTAATAATATTACAATGCGCATACATTTAGCTTTTACTTTGTTATCTGTCAAATTCTTTTAACAATAAAATACAGTTGCAATTTATTTTCAGGAATACTACTGCGACAATCAGAAGGCTACCAGAGAGGCAAGCAGATCGTGAGGGATGATACGAACTAGCGAATTTCTCGTCTCGTCGCAAACCTTTCCGCTCGACCACCGTCGCTCACGACCAACACAAGATCAGCTGGTTCAGCTGAGGTGGAAAAATTCATGAGGGTTGATATGCACGACTGCAATAGCAGATGGAGATGAGTCAACACCAGACGGGGCATCATGTACTGTGGATAGGAGAGCGGAAATTTAAAGCCTTAAAGAGTCATTATAATGCCGAAGATGGAGCGGAGAGAAACATTTAAAAGTGCACCAACCATTTAATGGATGAAATTTTGTGGGGCATTTTGGACGAAGGGATAACCGAACTCAAGAACATTCAATGAATTCATACGTCTGTCGGTGCACGGGAGTGAGAGGTATGGCGGGAAGAAAATAATTTTATGTAAAAAGTACGGCCTGCCTTTAAATTCACTTGTCCTGAATGTCCAGCGTTTTGTCCCTTCTTGATGTTACAGACTCCGGTGTTCTGTGGCGGCAGGAGC
>LUCM01009517.1:19938-35885 GCA_008360955.1 Fasciolopsis buskii
GATATGCACGACTGCAATATGCAGAATTGGATGATGAGTCAACACCAGACGGGGCCATTCATGTACGTGGATAGGAGAGCGGAAATTTTAAAGCCCTTAAAGAGTCATTAATAATGCCGATCGATGGAGCGGAGAGAAACATTTAAAAGTGCACCCAACCATTTAAATGGACTGAATTTTGTGGGGCATTTTTTGGACGACGGGATATACCGAACTCAAGAACATTCAATCGAAATTCATCACCGTCTGCCTCGGCTGCACGGGAGTGAGAGGTATGGCGGGACGAAAATAATCGTTATGTAAAAAGCTACGGCCTGCCTTTAAATTCCTTGTCCTGAATGTCCAGCGTTTTTGTCCTTTTTTTTTTATTTTTTTTTTCTTTCCGTTTTCTTTTTTTTTTTCTTTTTTTTCTTCCTCTTTTTTTTTTATTTTTTTTTTTTTGTTTTTTCCTGCATGTTATGCAGACTCCGGTGTTCTGTGCGGTCCAGGAGCCTGGGTTGCACGACTTCTTCCGGTGTACTCAATAACGGTGCTGGCTGTGCTAGGAGTGCTCGGTCTTGTAAGTGTCTGTGGTGTCGTATCGTCGGTGTGCGTAGAAGGTCCTGAGGCGTTCGGTGGGACGTGGGTTTGGTTTGCCACTGAAGCACTGACACGGTTGGTGCACGCGAATTTTGACGCCGGCTTCCTAGAAAGGAAAGATAACCGCCACATATGATGCAACGATGCTTTATGCAGCAAGGTCTGCGTTGCCATCCTGTTATCTTAGTGTTTTCTGTTAGCCGGTGCAAAAGTGCTGTAGCCATTAGCGAGCTGGAGACCGGCCGGTGCGAGAGAGGGGGCGGTCCGGAATGTTTTTCAGGTGGGGTTATGGTGAATAAATGGAAAATGAAAGTGATAACAACCAGCTTTTTTGCAAGCGTTTTCCGGGTAAACCGACCTGCCTTGCCCCCAATGTGCATAAGTGCGGAGTCTTTCGGCGACGGAGATTTGTAGTGCAAACTTTTCATCTGCTTACTCCCTGTAAGGTCTTGGTGAACTTCTTTTAATCCATGCTGCATTGTCCTGTATCGAGCCGTGTGTTCTAGACCAACTTCTTGATACCCTCTGCAAAATGCAGATTGCTTTGGCTATATGGGGCGGTTAGCAAAAGGGTAAAAGATCAGAAGTCCACTAATCGCCACCGTCGTGTTGGAACGTCATCCTGACCTATCGGCCCTCTGTGCATGCGACAGGGGGTCACTACATGGATCTTATCGTGTAGCTCACACAAATGCGGTGCTACTAATTAGGACTGCCGGGAAGAGGGGCACCACTGCAGTTGGTCGCGAACGGCAGCTATGGCTGGATATCTAAGGCGTACGAAGTTGCTGCGGGACTTGCATAAGGCGTGAGAGGGAGAAGCATTAGAATGTCGTGAGCAGTAATTAGAGTTTGAACAGGATGATGGCAACTTGTCCACATAATAGTTTTAATGAACGTGAGTGAACAATTAGGAAAGGAAAACGACAGCAGTTGTTCCAAACGTCAGCACCTGTGCCAGGTGTGCGGCTTAGAGGGCAGGGACAGGTTTAAAATAGATGCGTGGATTGCTAGGTAGAATGTTAAATTCAGATGCGCTGCTTCTCCAGAATCTCTCCCACACTCAGACCAGACGCTCTTGTCTTACAAACAAGGGCGGCGTGCGATTTCCTGCTTGCTGAGTCAGATCTGGGATAATGGCATAAATATCCATTGTAGATTAACGGCATCATATTTGACAGCTCGGTTTTACACTTTGTTGTTGGGTTTAGATTGATCCTGGCGGAAGTTGTCCTGGCCCATGTGGGTCTTTAACATATATCCTCCCTTAATCTTACTTTTCCGCGTGTTATATTTCTCCGAAACTGCTGTAGGGGGTCGGTGTTTGCCACGTTCGGAGACAATAAGGTGAACAAACCAGAGCATTTACATTCAGAAGAAAACCAATGAAGAGCATAAGCAGACACAAAGTATGGTGGCTTTTGCCTAAGGGCATAAGACCTGCGCAGTTATCTATCATTGTTACTTTCTGATTTCTGAAGCTAGGTTCTACGTTAAAACGCTTGTTAATGTGTGGACTTGGTTTGTTGCAGAAGCAAATCATGTCACCTGTGATGTGGACACTTATAAAACTAGACTTGTCACCCAGGGGACAGGAGGTTACACGTTGGAGTGGAACATGTAAGTGGGGATTAGGGTGGAAAGATAGAAAGAGCAACAGAGATTTCAAAGTAATCACTGGATGAAATTCCATACAAAACTGACTCACGAATGGTCAGCATTTTTATTGGCATCTGTTCATAGTAATCTGACGTTCAGCACATGCAATATTGACATCCGAAAACAGCATGAAGACACCGTCGTTTTTCTATCAACCTCTATTCTCCATGCCGCGGGGAATTGGCAATAGACGATGATCCCTAGTACAATTCTTCACACGCAGTCCACCAGAATCATTGCATCATCTTGACTCCGATTCTCCTTCTTCTTTTCCAAGCGCCACTTTCATCTCTAAGACCAGATGAAATTTAATGAACTCAAAATGGCTTGAAAAAACCGGCAGTTAATTAGTATTCACGTATTCGCACAATTCCTCATCCATGTGTCTAGTTTCCCTTGATTCACGCGACCGTGCTTCCAGATTTTCCGAGTTTTATACTGCCTTTTTTTTATTTCACCGGTTTTTGCACCCAGCTTCACATTCCGTTATCATTTGTTGAGTCTCATCTCCAACCAAATCGCTCCTCTTCGACTGATACCGCTGGACATCCAGGCGGCGACAAGCCACTGCACACCAGCCATATTTTGCGCACCGCGATACGCTACGCTTTTGCTGCAGTTCAACATAATATAAATTTTTCCGGCAGAACTGGAGCATGGCAGCCACAGAAAATTCTTTGCGAATCGTTTATCTTAGCTGTTGAATGATACAGCCCCTGCTGCGAGAATCTCAGCATTGCCTGGTTTATATCTGTGAGCGGATAACCACATGCATCGCCATTGTTTGGTTCCGATTTTCCCTGTGTCCCTCCACGTGGCCTTCGGCCTCAATTTTTTGATGTATCCTGTTATCTTGCGCATGACTCTCGTATGTCGATAAATATACAAAAACAAACAAACCTTCCAAATTACTAGAGGTCACTCTCACCCATCGTCACTTTGGTTTATATTGTCCGTATTTCCTGTGCATCATCTATGTAAAAGTTGATCTTGTCTTGCGCACGCATCTCGCAAATCGAGAAATATACATTGTCATTATCATCATCATTATCAAGAGTGACACCAGGTCCGGTAATTCCCGGAATAGAAACAAGATTCTTTATGTTGTCAGAATAAGTAAACGGCCAAGGAATCCATATGAAAGGGATCCTGGGATGAGGGGACCAATTCAAAGCAAAATGTATCGCGGTAATATCTACCATAAAATTCGGGATCATTCTGTTGCTGCTGGCCAGAATATATTGTGATGTTCACGGCTGGAGTCCAAATTTTGGAGTCCTTACTGCAGTAGTTGCTAAAATTCTAAATCACCATCGTGCGCCCTAGTCTCTGGCAGATAATAAAATACGTATAAATGAGTGTCCGGGAGGTCAACGGTCTCGGGACTTCGTTTACGAGGCAACGTTAGACGATGATGTGAGAGGTAGCTGTTAGGGCGACGAATCCCACGAAGAAGAATATTTGAAAACAAATAGTTTGCTCTGATATCCTTTTTGCTATGCCAGTTTTCACAACGATTTTAGTGCTTCGGACGAAGCAGAACGTTTGAATTGTGATCTGAGAAGCCGAGGTGTAGCTGTCACCGCTGATGAGACTGTTGAAGAATAATATCTTTATTTCCGCATGCCGAAGCCATAGAGTTTCAAGATTCAACACTGCACATCGTTCTCTCTAAATTAGGTTTGAAGAAATACCCACTAGCCGCTTTGTAAATGCAGGCTGAACGTTCCGATTGCAATTGTGTCGTACAATCTCATGCTGGATCAGATTAAAAGACAAAACTCTAGAGTCGGTTTGAATTGTGTTTTGAAGAAATTCAGTTTACTCTGGTTCCGCTTAGGGGTCCTGTGTAGCAACCCAAATATTTCATTAGCTTCCGCAACTTCAGCAGTCACGTGGCCCAAAAAGTTGAACCTGCGGAGCAGTTAACAACCAAGTCTTGAATCGTGTTGCTAAATCGAATGGTTTGGCCTCTAGATTTGGGCCTCCTTGTGGATTAGGTACATTTGTATCACTGGATGCAGCTTTTTTCGGCTGAGCGCCTTATCATCCATTCTTTGACCCAAGTGTTGAGAGACATTAAGTCCCGGTTTATTTCGGCGACACTATAGTCTACAGCCTCAAGCTGAAAGGCGCAAATGACTCTGATGTCCTTGGCGAATAAGAGGGGAACACCGATTTGGAGAGTGTTAAAGATATCGTTTACCTGCTAAAGGAATAGCGGGGGGCCTAGTACAGTGCCTTGGATTCCGCTGCAAGTCACTGGCCTGGGGTGGGAGGCGAAACCATTTGCTTGCATCACTGATTTCGGGATAGAGGAAATGACGTAAACGGTGGAATTGCACGATATTGATCTTGTTTGTCAGCCTACGGTGGGGTACTCCATCAAAAGCTTTTACCATGTCCGAATAAACTACTATCACAGACTTTTCTGCGTCAGCAGCCGTTTTGATTGTGTTTAGACACTCGGTCTTACATTTAGATAAAACCATGCTAACAGGTTTATTTTCCCTACCAACGGAACTATCTCATTCTGTAAGAAAGAAACCGTTGAGAATTTCCTGAGGTCAGGCATGGTGGATAAGGCGTTATACGGTTGCGGTCGGTTGTTGGGGATGATGCAAAGAATCTGCCAAATGCCTCAACGATTTCTTCAGGGTTGTCGAGGTGAGCGTTATTATGGGTGAAGTGGTGGATAGAAGTAGCCAAGAGCCTGGTGTGGTTGGCTTTTGCTTTAATTGGTTTTGTCAGAGCTACTGTAGATTTGGCTGATTAGGAGCACATAGCTCTTGTTATTCGCAGCAGGGGAATATTATTCTTTCTAATTGTTTTCATAGGCCATTGAGTCACAGAAAAAAAGATTCCCGATTCTATGGAAGCTTTTCTGAAGTTTGGCGACTTTGCAGCCTAGTCAGTCATGGCTGCTCTTTTTAGTGGGCATCGAGTGAGTCTGTACCGGCATGACACTGCTAAGGCATTTGTTTAGGAATGAATAAAGCTTGTTAGCTTCCATTTGCGCCCCACTTGATGGGAAGAAGTCCGAATTACAATTGCGCAGCAGAGCTGGCAGGCGCTCCTAGTTTGTCGTGAGGCAGGGCCTGGAGATTTGATAAGGGATGCTATTTTCTAAAGTTAGTATGAATTTTCAGCTGACGGGCAGGTGATCGCATCTAGGGAAACAGCCTTCAGTGGATGTGCAGATACTGTTTAACCCAATCGTATAAACCAGTTCTGTGATATTTTTGTTCCATGTCGGGTCGCCTACGTGCTCCATTCATCATCCCTGTTGAATGTTAACAACAAAATTCAAGCAGTGAGGAGCGGTTAAAGTTTGCCGGCAAATCCCAGGAGAACTGAAGTCTTCTACGGAGTTTTGGGGTCCTGATTAGATGGCAGACTAGATAATTATTCAGCTGTGAGTAAAAAGTTTTTCCAACAAGAGCCTTGTTGGCAGCATACACATTCCATCATTAAAGTTTCGCCATCGATGTCAGGCGTAAACCGCATTGCTTGTTGGACGCAATTTAACTGCGTTAGCACAATGAGGCTGGCATTAAATCAAGGACACACGGGGCAGCCGCCCCCAAGCTGAGATGCACAACATTTTATGAATGTCTGATAGCCAGAAATGGCAACTGCATCGTCTGGAGTGCTATCACCGAGCCAATTATTAGCAATTAGCAGGAATTCGTTCTTTGAGGAGTGCTGGCAAACGAAGAGACTGCATTTTCCTTAATAAAAATGAGCATTCATTAAAAAATCGAAAACTGACGGGGGTCATTTTAAATTTCAGTCAGTTTTTGACCGGTTCTGCTTCTCAGTTGTTACCACTGGTATGTGGATGGGCGTAGCATCGTTCGAGTAATGAGGTGTCTGCACAGAGAAGAATAATGGTGCATCAGTAATTAGTGGACCACGCTAGTTTAATTCACCTTCATTGCATTCACCCTCAGTGGAAATTGCCCTCATGGGGAATAATGGCAGTAATATTTTTCCTGACTGATTGTCAAGTGTAGGGGAGCAAAGTGAAGCGGTGCTGAAATTTTACAATTTGTTCGTTGCGGTGGTTTTGATGGGAAGTCTCGATGTAGGTCATAAAATGAGTATATTGGTGGGAGGGTAGTTTAAAAGAAAAAGGTGGTTGGCATGGAAAAAATCGCTGTTACCGGGAGTGTGGCGGCCCGTGGGAGGATGTTGGCATGAGAGCCAGTGGTAGTGTGTATGGTTAGGGTTTGTAAGGGTAAGGAGACTTCACGGATGGTTTTCAAGCCGTGACTAATGAAGGGACAATAGGGGTTGGAGGTTGAAAGCTGCAGGAAATGGGTGAGAGAACATTCTGGAAAGCATAATTGCGTACTCCACATCAATTCAAATGGCCAGGGTATGAGAAGAAGAAAGCAATAGCATTAGAAATGAGGCACGATCCGGAAGTTCAACAAAAATTCGACAAAGATGAATGATTTACTCTCAAATGCACATTGATTGATTTTAAGTCAAGGTTGATCATCTAATAGGATATTAGGTAGATCTTTAAGTGGTGGGTAGCGACGGAAGACTGAGAGTCATCGAAGCGAGAAAGAGATTCGGAAAAACTAAAAGGTTGTCTGCCGATCAGAAACTTCTTCTGGAGGGCGCAAGGCGGCACACTACTGAGAGTGTGTTGCCTGAATGATGAATATATAGATTATGTTAGATATTGATCTTAAAATCAGTGAAACTAGAGGAAGACGGTTGGAATGGCATAAGTGTCCGAGAGTGATGAACTAGCCCGGCTGCCTTAGGGCTTTGCAAAGATAGCATAACCTTTTGGAAAGTGGGCATCAATCTTACTTGTAGGAGCTATGGTTGATATGAGTGCCACTGACGTGGAGGGGTGGGTTTGACAGGATATCTACCAATAAGGAGACCAAGTTATACAAAAAGTGAAGAAACATCCTAGCCCAGTTTATCGCATGGCCCTCCCGTGGGCGGAGTGTACTTTGGACAAGACAGCAATGGTGAATTTTATCTATGGGATGATGCATTGATTGGATTGGACATTGGTTTTGAGGGGAGGCTAGTAGTTTTGGCCCTTGGGGCCGAAGCCACTGAGGTCCGCGACGAACTGAAGAGGGTTTAGGGCGGACCGCTGCGGTTGCCGTTAGGTTATCGGCAGCAGGCAGTAGGTTTCAGTGTGCCACCAGCCTCCGTGGTAAAGGCAGTTACCAGGGGTATCCGGGTGAGATTGTTTGCTAATGGTTGAAGAACAGGGGTTGTATTGTCAGTGCCGACAGCTGACATGACTGCGACGACAGCCTAGTTCGCCAAGGCATGTGACTCGTTTCTGAGATTCCCAGATATGGAAGAACCTATGGGTTCTGGACATGACAGTGTCACAAATTTTGTTCGCCACCTACTCAAGACCTATCTGCGGAAGGGCCCTGTTGGGGATTATTTTGGTTCTCGTAAAGTCCTCTGCAAACATTTGGCAAATATTGATTCTCCTTCGCCGTCAGTAAACCGGTGAATCGAAACGTACCGAGCAATCACGAAGCCGCGACTTATTCCGTGGCATTGTGGGTTGAAATCACGTATAATCAAAAGTTGAGTGTAAGCTATGGGCTTCCTTAGCCGGCTCAGCAATGTGGCGAGGACATTGCTGTACATCGGGTTGCGAGCTGGTAGGCGATAGACTAAGCCTAACAGGAGGTTTTTGGGTCTTAAGTGAGAGAAGATTAGCCATAGGCTGTTGCAAGTGATTTATGAGGGCACTTCGATTATTTCGGGAGGAGTGGGAGTTATCATGATAAACGGTTGCCCCTTCGGCATGTACTCTGTCAGAAACTATTCTGGTGACTGTCCATCCGGAATGTGGGTATCTGAGCGATTTATGTCGAGGTAGGCCAAGAACCTGTGATAGTTGTGACGTGAGGACAGTATGAACAACCGCTGCAGTTCTGGGAGTATATTGGGGGGTTTCATGCAAACGGTGTGTAAGCATTTGAACATGCTCATTGGCTGACGCAGTAATGACGCCTCCAGCTGTTTCGTTGATAGGGTTGGAAGAAACAGCATGGTACATGGATGGGTTGATGGTACTGGGTAAGCTCAGAGGTATGGGAAGGGACTGATCCTGAGCGAATTTGGCCATGGGGCTGGTGGCGGGAGCTGTATCGACCAAACTGGGTAACACCATTCCGGGTTGAAGGTCTACCATTACTGCCCTGGAAAAGACAATTCTTCCCCTAACTCGGCATTTAGTCTCATTTAGACTTCTACTCCGAGTGGCCATTTTGTACACGGTGGTTTTGATGCCTGTCGGAACATTTGGTCATGGCTCGTTTCCGACAGGGTCCTTGGGAGACGCTGTGCCGCTGTCGATTTCGAGACACGTTTTACTTGTCATGCACTGCGTACCCCAAGCTAGTTTTGGTTCTGGTTTTGGTGCTTTCTCGCCGGGTCTATTACTGGGGTGCCGGACACAGCCCGGAAGGCAAGGCCCAAGTCCAAAGTTGCTGCGTAGCGTGATTTTTTTCCCGTGGCAGTAATGTGAACACTTATTTTCGAGTCAGTCACTTAAGCTTCATTTTGGGCGGTCAGTGGCGGAGTGGTATTAACGCTCTCACGCCACTAGCTCTTTTATATCCTCTAACATCTTTTTGCCAGAGGCGGTTGTTTGCACTAATGAGGCTCGGTTGTTCATCTACAGTATAATGATTTTTAGGAGGTTCGAACTTTTGTTTTCTAGCCGTGTACCGCGTATACCAGAGATTTTTCGTCTGTGAACACCTTGAATGGGCGACCTTCTAACGCGTGTCTGAAGTCTCGGACAGCCAAGTGAACGGCGAGCAAGTCCCTGCCAAACTTCCTGCGTCTAGGCTTTGCCGACTGTGGCCGCTTGGAAAGGAATGCTAAAGGCTTCCACGAACCGTCGATGTACTGTTAAAGTACAGCTCCAAATGCAGTGCTTGATGCGTCGGTTATTAGAGATATGGGTGTTGCACGGTCGGGATGTGCGGGCGGCGCTATTCTGATTATAACCTCCCTAATGGAAATGGATGCCCATTTTGCAGCCTCGGGGAACGCGAATTCGCGGTTAACTCCTAGTAGGAGATCTGTAACGGGGGTAATTGATTCTGCACAATTAGGAATGAAAGGCTGATAGGAGTTTACTTGGACGATAATTCGTAATTTCTGATACGAATTAGGCACTGTGTAGCCCAATAGCGTATCTTTATCCTGGCAAGAGAGTAACCGAGTCGAAGACAATAGTATATATAGTTGACAGCGAAATTTTCCAAGGCTACAGTTTGAATGTCGTTGATCGCTACGCCATGTTTATTTAGGCAGTGGAACAGAGCCGGTAGGTAAGCCGATTGATTGCTCCAGTCCCGAAGGTGTCCAGCTGCTGCAACGTAATTATCGTCCTAGGGTAGTTATATTCATTTTGCGGGTCTATTTGAACGACAAGTTATCTTCGTGGGCAGGTAAACCCTTGGAACGCCTCGGCCGCATTGCTGAGCACGAAGGGCATTCTCACGGACTCGAACAGTCCGAACGGTGTGGTCATTGCCTTTTTTGGTTTCTTTCTCTTCTACAGGGATTTACTTGCATGTCAGTACCAAATCTATGCGACTGAAGATCTTGCAATCGGACAACGATGATGCTAGTTCCCGTAACTCGGGCACCTGGTCCCTATAGGGAACAGTGACCTTGTTCAGTGCCCTTTAGTCTCCACACGGTCGCCATTCACCACTGGGCTTGGGGACTTTGTGAAGCGGAGAGTCGCAAGATGCACTAAAGGGTCGGATGAGTCATAGTTCCAACATGTTGTCGAATTGAAGCCTAGGGGAGGAGAGAGGAGAGTGAGAGGCCGATTAAAGTGGAGTTTGTGGTCTCTACATGGTG
Source organism: Fasciolopsis buskii (assembly GCA_008360955.1). NCBI lineage: Eukaryota > Metazoa > Platyhelminthes > Trematoda > Plagiorchiida > Fasciolidae > Fasciolopsis > Fasciolopsis buskii. The sequence continues at coordinate 30,064 of LUCM01009517.1, forward strand.
AGTTACATTGGCACTGACAGCAGGAAGTGGGCCAGCGTGTCACACTATGCCCGGGTAGTTGCGCAGTAGCCCGTTATATGGCTGTTGGGCCGGCGGTTTAGCGTACTGTTGCGTAATTTGGTTGACGACGGCGTAAGAACAGGTCACAGTCAGCGATGCTTGAGAGTCTACCATTTTCCTGTGCCAAGCGTCGACCAGTAGGTCAAAATCTTGGGGGAAGTCTATGCCAGGAATAGGACACGAAACATCGGCGACGATGAACATAAAACGAAGTTTGCGATTGAGACCTAGATAGAGGGTAAGTGAACGATGTCTGTGCGTGTGGATGTCGGTGCCGTTCGCAGCCCATAGCGTCCCTGCCTGTGTGGCGATCAAATTGCTTGAGTCGCGGGAAAATACGCTAACCTCGGCACCTGTGTCCACCCGGAGTAGTTTGTCATTCGTTAGGCCATTGAATTTAAGGGGGCGACAAATGGGCGTTGGCCCGGTGTCGTGTGCCGCGATCACAAAACGAGAACCTAGTTTCCCTGTTGCTTACATGGGAATACGTACACGGCATCACAACATTTTACTAAACCAACAAAGAGACAATGAAACTTACGGTAGCCCTCCGCGGATGGAAGAAGTAACCTCTTTAATCAGGAGCTACTCCACGTGCCTTGAGATGGGCTAAACCGATCCTTCGCCGAAGTTTGTCGACTGTTGGCCGCTGCAACGGCGATTCCATCCTCGTCGAAGTAGTTGGCAATTTGTCTTGTAAAAGTAAGGATGCGACTCTGGGGTGAGGAGAACGTGTTTAATGTTGAAACACATACTCAGCGATTTCGGCTATCTCCTCTAGTGAATACTGGCGGGAAGCACTAAGCAAGGGGGTTAGTTGTGGTGGGAGCCGTTGCAGCCACAGCTCTCTTAACATCGCGGTGACGCTGAAAGGCGTGCCCCTGAGACGTTGCATTTACCGTAGTAGCTCTGAGGGGTTTTATTCCTGAGCTCAACCTCTTGAAACAACTGTCGGATGAGCTACTCAGCATCAGAGGCAGTCCGAGTTATAAGCGCTTCTTTCAACGCGTCGTAACTGCACGAAGATATAATGACGTCCCCAACCTGAAACGTTACATCTGGAGGAAGACGGCCTGCAACCCACTTAAAACGGCAGACTTTGCTAGTTGTCCTGTAATTTACGGATTGCAGACCAACTAAAGGAAACCATGATCGGGGATTGGTGAGCCTAAACGAGGACGTGTGAAGAGTTAGGGTCCCTGCTGCTTTACCCTGCGACGGCTTATGCTCCGCGGACATGAAACCGTATTTGAAAAGAGATAACTTGAAATATTTTCCTGAAAACTACCGATAGGAAAAGGCAGCCAGTAAAAATCCACACGAAAAAGTAATTTTCAAGGGAAATCAACGGTGACGGTTATCCGTGAAAAAGGCAACAAGGCGTCAGCAAAAAGGAATACAGACTCACGTGAACGGTAAATCAGCTCAAGCTCACAAATCTCTAGGACCGTTTGTGTTAACGCGGATCCCGTATTGTGTTTGCCTGCCCTTAACCCTTGACCATTTGTGCGCCACGATTACACGGCTCTGCACCCCTGCAATGCCGACAACCCTGACACTTGACCGGTAAAATGAAATGACAGTCGCAAGCAACCGCAGGTTTGGCATATTTTGGCAGGGGCGCGCAAGTGGTGCATGCGTGTGCAACGCACAATTGGCGACCGCGCTTGGCGGTCAACGTTAGTTTAACCAAGCAATCCGGGGGAACAAATCCCTTTTCCTCTACGGACCCACCAGCGGGACTACTTGGATTTGTTAGGTATTTTGGATAACGTTTTCGCTTTTTATCATTAACCGTTTATGCAAGTTACCCAGAGTAACTTAGCACCCAAGAATATGCTCGTGGAACAGATATTCCAGTGTAAAATGAGGGTACTGCCGGGACCAATGTTTACGAACCTTACCCTTTGAAGTTAACAAAGTCGCTTTCTGTAAGCCGAATACCGCTTTCTGTTCAGAAAATTTTCATGGGACGCACCGTTCTTAGGCTGCATATCTTGAAATCTTAGTTCTAAAAAATGATCGCCCTTAGAACTTTGAAGACATGTGATCAACGACTTGTGACGCGATCCCAAGTGAAAGTGTCAAATTTGTTCTTCAGATCGTTACCGTCGTCCGGCATGCGCATAATGATATGCGACGAAATAAGAGGCGATTTGCACACCACTTCATCAGAACATGCAGAACGTGAAGGAATGCAACTTCACTGTGGACAGACGCAAGTGTCTTATCGTGTTACCGTGTGACGCATAAAAATTTGATATCGGTTTTCATATTTTTCCATTTCATACATTACCTTCGGATCTCAGAACACAAGTACAATTACTTTCATTTTCTCACCAGACGTTCCTGTTAATTGAATTGCGTCTTGCGATATACATTCTACTCCTCTCCACGCTTGATTGGATAACAGTGGGATAGCAATGCCGATGACCCTATCTTTAGCTAAATTGGAAAAGTGAAAAAGCTGGGTCTTCCACCACCGTCGAGCTGCGGGTGTTGCCCGTTTAAAATTGTTGATGCGCATTTCCCGCTGCAGAAACATTTTTCAAGCGACTAAGAAGAGACAATCAAATGTCAGCACAGACATGTATCCGAACTACCACGAACGGATGCTATCGAAGTGGTGGACGGATTCCATAAAAAGAAAGCATGTGTGGAACATGTTTCTTAAAACATCCCATGGGAGACCGCTGAGCCCGACAGACACCAGCAGTGAGGGGCAACGGCTTCAGAAAAAGCATCCAGGAAACTGAGATGTCAATAAGGGGTAGGTGGTCGAGGATGACACTACTCCTAACACCCCCAATGACCGACACATCCTCAGCACATGTAATGGCATGCACTTGGTACAATGAAACTATTCCGCAAGATTCAAAGTATTAGCCGCCTTTCCAACTCCAGATTAATTACTACTACGGTGTAAAAGCATGCTGACTTATTTTACTGGCGCCCGTAACAAGTACAAATTCCGCAAAGAGCAAGGAGCACATCACCTTGTCCCAATTGTGGGCAGTCAAAGAGGCATAAAAGTAACAAATATGTGATACATTGAAAGATTGGTGTGCTTTCGTGCAGTTGAACTTATCACATTTAGAAATTGTGGAGTCCCCGCGGAGCGACCTTAAAATTTCGATTTGAAGTAACGGAAAAGATCGCCATGCTTTGCAGACAAATTCGACATGCTAGCACCGTGCAGATATTACCCGTGGACTTGCCCATCGCAAATGTGCAACAACATGAAGCGCTGTTATCAAAGCTGGAGGACAGGAAGACGTTCGGAAATCTGGCAACCGATTTACGCACCGTTGTTACTTGTAGCATTTAGACTTTCTTACAAACATGGGGGCACTTCTGCAGGCCTCTGCACCGAAATGGCATCGAAGACATTGTTTGGCGGCGAATGTCTCTTGCATGTGAATTGGCGCGGCATCAATGGGAAGTTTTCACCGTGCGTCAGCAGACTGTGCGGAGGTATAAGTGATAACCCTTTTCGCATTCAGCATCGGTCATTACATGCCTTTCACAAAAAGTTCATACAGTGGGCCACCTAAATAATCAGGCTGGATATACAAAGTATGATTCAGCGTTCCAGGCGGAAACCAAGTCCTCTAGGGGCTATTCAACGTGGATTCATCAAATGCACAGGTGAGCACAGGAGCGCCCAACAGATAGTGGCAATATATTTTCTTTTGCATGCAGTTCTCTAAATTTGGCGTATCTATGCATGGATCTCTGCATTTGTGCGCATGCGTTGGTCTTGTACCGTAGATGTATATTAAGGAGTAATTTGTTATATTCCAGTGCGTAACACGTTGGTAGTTGCTCAAATATACATTTACTATGGGGATTTCATTTCCCTAATATGGATATGAATATGCTGGATCAGCTGTTCCTAAAATGTGAGCAAATGTGTGTGTGCAAACATTGTATAATTGCTTGGATTAACGTCACCTGCAAACGTGCATATTCGACAAAGTTTCTGTTACTTTCATCAGTTAAGGGTCATCGAAGCATGTCGTGCATTTAATCATTAGAACTAAGTTGCCAGAACTAAATTCATGCATGTATACATGCAAAGAAAATGGAAGACCATAGATCATTGTATTAAAACTTGAGATTCGACATTTTCAATGGCGTGTTTGCCGTTTGTTGACATCAGTTTATGCTAACGATGAGATGTATTGCTAATGATTAATAAGTATTTCCATTATTTCAGAAGAAAATGACAAAACCGAGGAAAGCTGACAGACGACTGCTGCAGGCACGCCTGTAGAGTGTTAATTAGTATATTTTCATATTAACGAATTCTGAAATTATTTTCTCTTTCGTATACCAGAGAAATTTATGGCAAACAGTAGTCTGTTTTATGTCCTGCAATTTTCTTGCGGATTATAATCCGCACGCTTATGGGGTTGTCTAGCAAGAGTGCGTTTCGTCCACCGCGCAACTGTTGCGAACATTGGTCACCATCTAGAAGCTTAAGCCAATGGGAAGCATTAGTTAATGAGTTCAAGTAAATTTTGGCTAAGCGTGCTCCGTTAATAGCACTAATTAATGCTAACTGAGGAGCATATATTTTGACGGCGCCCTGATTAGATTTGTGCTGGTGCTTGCCATTCTGGGACCCACATTTACGAGAGTATTCACCTGTCATTTGGCATCTTTACCGCGAAAGCCAAGCGGCTGGATCCTAATAATCGCAAAAATGTTATACCGTGGAGACTTCCGACGCATTGTGAATGTAAGCAGTTTGAACCACTAGCATAATACGAAAAATTCCTTGGCATACTCTACACCGACGTGTTTACTGATGATTGTTTTATTACGGTGCAGTGAAGGCATATACTTGGGACCGCCGGGGTGCGCTCAAAAGTGCATTCGTGCTGCCTAGGAAGTAGCTGGTCATGACGAAGTTGGTGTTGTCCGGTCTACCAATATCCGGATTCATCCACGATTCCTGTATGAAGATAACATAAATGTGACCATGAATCGGAGACCGCATTGGAGAGGACAGCTCCGACATTTTCCTAAACAGGGATCGGATGTGGGTAATGAACAATGCTGGGATGAACCGAACTTCGCTACGCCGGGGGGGCATGACAGCTCAAACCAGGAAGATGAAGAAGAGAAAATTCGGGACGCACGCAGTCTGTCGGCCAAATGTTTTGATCCCAAACAAAAAATTCTATTCGATTGAAGCTGGGAGTGGGTATCTCTGCCTTCACGTTTACTTGAAGGCTGCTGGTAAGCCAGCTGGGAAGGTGCTACAGGCTATGGGCTCACTTGGAATCCTTGGGAAAGACGCGAAGTGTGGGATGTCTGCTTGCCCAAAGTAAGTGTGGTGACAAGAATTCATTGTGATACGGGTGATAATTGAGCTGTACTCTCAATACGGCAAGCCAATCTGGGTTTTCCCAGCTTGCAAATAGCTCTCACGAATTGCCATCCTGAGTAACACTCAGACGAGCCAATGGCAAATGGTACTGCAGGTAGCGTCGTACTGGGTGATATTGATCGCATTGATTTACTAAAAGATGCAGAAGATAAAGATAATCTTTCGCTTACCAGGTAAGAAGAGGTTTTGGCACGAGCAATAAAGGATGAGGCTACCAGCGCAGATTCTGTTGAAAGGATAAGGGAGGAGGCAATAGAACCCCCGGGAATAAGCGCATTGATGGTGTCAATAGGGAAAGTAATGTATCATGGGAAAACGGAGGCGAAAGACGGAATGGAGCTTATAGAGAGGAAAATTTCACTGA
>LUCM01009517.1:38002-48112 GCA_008360955.1 Fasciolopsis buskii
CGGAATAAAAGCGCAATTGATCACGTGTACAATACCGGGAAAGTAAAGTATCAATGGAAAACGGAGCGAAACGAAGGAGCTTATATGAGAGAAAATTCACTGACACGAGTTGAGAAATCGGTAAGTAAAGCCAAGGCAGACCTAGCATTCAAATGAACATGAAGCCATATGTGAGTAGCGGAAAATCCGCGATAATCTCCTTCCCATTATGCATCAGGAAGAAATTACCTTGGTGCGTCCCAAGTCAAGAGGTGGATGTTAGGATTTAAAAGACGGGTGGGGTAAGACAGGTGGGTGAGCCCCCGGACGATTTTGTTGAATGCTTATCGATCTCTAACAAGTGTCTGCACGATCTGGCTCCCGTATTCTAGGAGTGACTGAATAAAGATTCTGTAGACCGTAAGGAAGTTGTCAATTGACCTACGCGTGAAAGATCAGTGGATCGGGTTTAGAACGCGGAAAGCCGCCTTACTGAAAAGCTGGTGGGGATGGGAGAATAAAAGGTTACTTTCTAGCCAGAAACCTACTACTTTGTGAAGATCGACCTCTGACAGGGGGAGTCCCATTGATAAAGAATGTGTTGGTGTCTTGACTTATTACGCAGGTCCAAAGCCCGTTGGCCCTTTTCATATGAGTTTGTTGGTCTGCTTTGCCCAGGGCCATGCTTGCGCATTTAATGGGAAAGCGACAGTCTTCAGACCATCGCTTCTCGATGGCTGACTGCAAAAGCTCCGGTTTGGGACATCAGAGGATTGCGTCGTTCGCATGCATGATAATGCTGACGGTCAGCTTTGAGGGAAGTCACTGATTCATGCTGAAAAGAGGAGAGGGTCCAGGGCCGAGCCTTGTGGTACTATGGCACTAGTCGGCGCTCTTTGTGAGGGAGAATTCCCTACGTTCGCCGTTAGGGTTTTGCCGGCTGGGAATTTCTGGAATGTAACTGACAGCACCATGGCTTTGGAGCTTGTAGAGAAGTGGAATGTTTGAAAACCTTTAGCAAGTCCTGGTGAAATAGATAAAGCTGTCATATGAAATCTATCCGTCGCCGCACGCTTTCGTTAGGCTGTCCATACCGGTCGGCATATTGGAGATGCATAACCTGTCAGGAAGAAAACCATGTTGAGAGGGGTCTAAGATGTTTTTACGCAGGTGTGGGAGCAAAGCATCTTTCGGGATGCGTTTAAACACTGCTTGGGGCGCTGGTTGGACTAATTGGCTGATAGCTGCAGGGGAGATGCTCGTTGTCTTTCTTAAAAATAGGTGTAATGGCCGCCTTATTCTACCATTACTGGGAAACCACATTATCAAGACATAGTCGGAACTCGTCGTGGTATCCGCTGTCTCTTTTAGAATGAGGGATTTTCATGGCCCATGGGGCAATATGGGTTTAGTCTTGGGAAGCCATGGGCAACTGCACTCGTAGGAACAAGGTGACTAAGTATAGCTGCAATGGTCATTGTTCCGGTTGTGGGTAGTTTTAGGTCACCGTTTTAAATAACGAGTAAAGTAGACCTCACCTGGTTTTGGAATCAACAGCTTGCTCCCATGCTTGTTTGTGGTTTTTCTCTGAGAAAGATGTACCATGCTATTGATAATGTAGGAGTATCGTACGATACGTACTTTAGGAGTTCCATGTCGACTCTTCCGTCGCTAGATGGAAATATATCGTTCAGGTCTCGCTTTTGTATTCCCTATGTGTGTTCTATGCACCCTAGAGTAGGTGTGCATTTATGTCTTACACAAGCACAGGAACTTTGCGGGCGACCGCATCCTCTGCTGAATTTTGGTGCCCCCTGCACCAACCGATGGAATTCAGAATGAGTGCCGACTGTCCGCCTTCGGAAAACCATGTTCGGCTGATAATACATACACCTAGGTCGTCGTCGTCCAAAACAGTGTCGAAGAACATAGACTCAGAAGTCATCTGAAAATCGTAATTCAATAGTATATGGTAATTATAACTAAGTTTCAACGTTTACACGTATGAATGCGTAAATGCGTATATGCATGAATCTCAGTGTTGAATGAATTGGATAAAAGTTGCTAGGTTGCAGTTACTATCAGATGCTCCAAAGTGCTTTTTGTTTCAACAATCTGGATGTGAATGTCCAACAATGCGTATTCCGAAGTTCCGTCTTCTTAAGTCCTAAATGGAACTTATCAATGTAGATGATTTTGGTGCTGCACACATAGCCTTTTTGATAGAGATCCGTCCGTCAACTTACGTCCACTGTTTCTTATTTCCGTTGCTTCCGCAACGCTAAATTTGTTACCATGCTTTGCTAGGTGATGTATTTCTGTGACAGGGATTATGCGGTCGCCGCTTGTACCTCAGATGCTGTGCCTGTGTCCACATCCCCCGGTAGGTCACGAGCGGAGCATATCGATCTGGTGGTGGACGGATTCTGGGCTTCGAAGTGGTCCTCCGAAGTAATGTACTTCCGGTACTTTATTGTCCACTGATTTGGGGCGTTTTCCTCTGCCTTTTGAATCTTCCCCGACACCCGTGAATGACCACCAAGATATCCGGATTATGATTTGATGCGGTGTAGTTGCCAAAGCGCGGAGTCGTTTTGTCAGGTCTTCTTTCCATTGTTGGGGTATTATATGCATCGAAAGGCGGCGGTTGAAATTTCCTTTCCGAGAAGCGCCGATACAGTTGCAAACATGGTCGGGTTATACCATGGAGCTCCCGTTTCATCTTGTTTAAAAAAGACTCAAGAATAAACACTGAATGCATCCAGAGAACCAAAAGAACGTGGATTTTCGGCTACATAGATCAGGGAATGTACATTCATGGTCATTTCTTGTAATCCACATAAGCGACGATGTATGTTTTCGGAAGGATATGATAAGTTCGCCATATGGTCCACAGACAGATCATCCTTACTAGTAACCAGAATATAGATAGCTCAAAACATTTAAATAACGATCATAAATATGCATCGGAACAGTGTCTTTTGGAGCTACGGCATCCAGACGCAGCGAAATTGTCGAAACTCGGACGCCTTCCAGGACTGGTATTCTCACAACCCCGGTACTTTCTCTTGAATTCGCGGCGAATCTTCTGTCTATAGATAAACAAGGCTGGTGTTTACAATTATTTGTCGCTGTCTCGGGTGCTTTCCTCGTGCTACAGCCGTATTAGTCCAGTCGGATTAGTCTGCGGAATACACCTAGACAAAGGCAATGCATATACTCTATGGGAAACTACTTAACCCCGTTTATCCGAAGACCTTAAAAAGGAGACCGCTGACAGTCTTTCGTGCGGAGAGAACTAAATGTCGTCACCTAGCAGATTGTCATCGGCTGAGGAGAAACATCTTTTGCTTATGATGGACAGCCTGCTGAATCGATTCAGTCGTGTCGTTAGACAACTTCAGACTCCACCCGCAGGACGGAGTTTCGAACAAGAAGACCGGAGATGCTTTGTCAACATGAGTGAACTCCTGTCCTGGGATCTCCGAAGTTATTTGTGCGTATTCCCTTAGTGAAATCTATTTTCTCGTAACTTAGTGTTATCCTAAGTCCTCTCACTATACCAGTATGGTCATGAAGAACTTATATATAGCCCCTTTTAGCTCCCAACGCAAAATCACAATTTCTTTTATTCTTTTCCAGCATCTGTTCCACTTCTTGAAAATAGTTTTGATATCGTTGTAAGGGATTTCAGTCATGCATCAACCCTGTCACTGGCAGACCTTTGCGTTTCCCCCACCAGAGGGGACTCCATTTTAGATAAAGTCATTACGAACCACTAGGATTTTTTTGTGTGAAATTACTTGCGCCCATCTCAACTACTGATCATTGTCTGGCTCTGCTGAGGCCCAAGATATACTCTCGGTCACCCTTCCACTCCTCCGTAATTTTCCACACAGTATCCTTACTCTCCTGAATTCTCTTTCATACGCGTCTGCTTGTTGCTCTTTTGGGCCTTTGCTTAGTGACGATGTAAAACGTTTTACAAAAACGGTCAATCTGATCTATCCTGATATTCGTTGTCTGTCCCTTAGAAAAACCCTTGTTTCGTCTTCAAATGACCCGTTCGTTCTCTCAAGTACTGGAGGCTCTAACGAGACGCAGGGAGCATTTTTACAAACCCCGTATTAACTCATGTGCGTGATGCATTTCCGCTATAATAAAGGCTTAAATCAAATGTCATCACCATCGTTCAGCGTTAAACAGCGAAGCAAGCCTCACTTGACCTTCTGCCTTTTCCCCAGGAGTTACACGTTTTATATAAAGCAATGGAATATTCCAATGGGGAGCAGGGGAGTGGACCTACACAGGCGTGCTGAGAAGATTAAAGATTTGCTTGCTGCAAGCCAAACACCACGAGAACACAGCCTAACTGATTTTAACCCAAACGCACGTTTTTTCAATCCATTCTTGATTGTCGACGGGAAGATTGACAACACGATCGGGCCACTGTTCACGCGTTCACTGTCGATATCCTTTCAGTGTCTCAAGCCGGCAAGTTTCGACAAGTCTTTTCGGGGGACCCCAACCACGGAAGCCGTGAAAAACACCTTACTTGAACCTAACTTCGCTGTTTTACACTTTCCTTCTCATTTCCCACGTTGGCCACGTTCATTGTTGGCCTCACCCTGGGCTTCTTCTTGGCATTCCTTTAGGGAGGAACACAGCTAAATTACTGGGCACGTATGGTTTAGACGGAGTGTTCGTCATACGCAACATTGTGAGACCCACCAGCATAGTCTATAATTTTTCACACCGCTTGAATCAAGTATTTTCTTCAGGAAGTGAAACACCCGATTACCAGATTCTAACATTTCACTATTTACTCGCCCGGTCACTCCATTTGCCAATCCTAGCCATTACTACGTAAACTCGGGTTGGTTCGAAAACCTCCAATCGACGAACATCGCCCACACGCATTACTCCACGGTCTCGCAACCGTACAACAGAAACTTGAAACGCCTTGGCAAGCACAGTACCACCACGACCTTTCAAACTTTCAGTTTGAAATCAATCAGGGCCGACGCCACAACGATGCTTCAATCCAGCGTAAGGCTGGCCACGAGCCTTCTGGAATATACGGCATGGCTTACCTTCCAATCCCCGAGCTAGCATTTCTTTAGACACGCAGCTACCAAGGTAAGGTTGAAAACGTTCCACCATTGTTATTTCCTCCTCCATCCCAGTATCAAGTTTCGGCGCTGCTGTCGTCGGCCAGTCCTGTAACAGTACTTCTGCACTTTGAGGGGTGCAAAGCACATGCGAACCCGAGCAACCGATCTCGAACAGTCTATCTATTGACCGTTGTTGGCATAGGTCCGCAGGACTCGTAACAGGCACCCACGGGAACGTTTTGTCTGCGTAATCTAGGTCGCATTAGCTTTTCCTCCATTTCCCGAGTTCGACTCCTACATCCCGGAGGACCTCCTTAAGCATCTTTCCATCACTCTCGTCCTATGGACGAAATTAAAACAAGAATGGAGAGAATGGGGCGGACACCCCTTGTCAACGCACTAGTCGTTGTCGGAATGAACGTTGACAAGCTCCCTTCACCCGTGATAACCCGTACGCGCGGCCATAGGGTATGCGGGGTACTAATGGGCTCGCAGACAGGTTCACAAACTTCGGTTGGCATAACCCTTCCGGTGGAGGAGCACTTGGGGTAGCGTCGGTCGTATCCCACGGGAGTTCGAAAGCAACCTTTCAAGTCGAGGATAGGACTTACGATCGGAAGGGCGTGCGGGGCGCTTGTGTCCGCGCGGGCGGTTTTCGAATAATCCGTCCCGAAGAGTAAATATTTTGGTCTCCGATTGCAAACTTCCGACCTGGCCGCAAATCCCGGCCTGTTTGTTCGCGTTTATTACTCCTTCCGCAAATCGATTGTCAAGTTACGACGCAGTGCATCTATCAAGTAACCACCTTAGTAACTATCGCGGAAATAACTAACTCCCCGACCATGAGAGTGCGTTTGCAGTCACGTCCGTTGTCCCTCTCTTAAAATGGGTTACAATCAATGTCTCACCCACGATAAACGGAAATACGCTTCCTTTGATTCCAAATATCATTGAAGCAAGGGGAGGGTAGTGAATTTTCATCCCAGCACTTCTTCCACCCCAATGGAAAAGAACATGGAAGGGTAAGGTTTCGTCCGGGAACCGCGCATTTTTACCCTCCCTTCAGAATCTGAATATTTTTGACTACAACTTCCAGCTTCCGTCGGGGGATCAAAATGTGGACACCTCCCAAGGGATTTTCACAAGCTTTGCCACACCGTCGGACATAGATACGAAAGCGTTATGGCCAATTTAAACTGATCCTTGGAATTCCGTCCTCCCCCTGGCCCAAAAAACGGTCCAGTCTTTCCTGTTCTACCATGGATGAGGCTTCCATTCTTATTGGCAACAACGACTTCACTAAACCCGGAAAGTTCGCCGTTGTCGGCCCAGCGCTGTCGCGTCTAACGCTTAAAACAGTCAGTTTGGACTGTTACCTGAAGCGGACGCACACTTCCCTATCTCTTAGGGGGGCTCACAACACCTTACGCCACCAGCCTTTCCGGCCCCGGTCATTCTTAGGCCTTTATTGATCAACTGGACGCTGCAACTTGTGCCAGACGCTCTTATTCATTTTTCCTTTTGCAGTTTAGGCAAGCGTCGCTGGTTATTGCCTCCATTAGAATTAGGCGACGCTTGAAAGATTCCAAGTGGTTTCTGAATGGTAACCACTAGATCTGGGGAACCGCAGGGGCGAATATTTTGCCGCCAAATGGCATCGCGGCCTGGCTAAATTGGATTCCAACTTGATCGTCTACATTTGCTACTGTTCTCCGCATGTTAATCTTTGTGTTTCCTCGGACAGTTTCTGTTCGTAGGCTGTTGCGCGACACAGGCGGATATTGCGAGACAAGCTCGTCGTCATGTCCAAATCGAGAATTTATGATAGGTCCTGCCGTGTCGGATTGGCGCATTTAGCTGCAGCAAAAATCGCATTTTAATACTACACGCTTGGGTTCCGATTCGGACGTCACGCGGTTTTCCCAGCTATTGATTAACAGTTCTGGATCAGACCCGCGCAAACGGTTAAGCTTAACTGCGGAATCTTGGCCAATTTGACTTCCAAATTTACCTGTCTGAGGCTAGAGCGCAATGTCGCTGTGCGATCCGAACTGTGTCTCGGAAAGAAAGTGTGCGTGACGAGATTAGGAAAGAAATGATTTTATCTGCACAGATTGGAAGAATGTTCTTTCTTCCGGTTGTTCTGTTCAGCTGTTGCAGACAAGGCGCATCGGCCGCCTAAAACAGGACTCCGAGTTGCAACGTCAGTTTTTCCAATTTAGTGCATTTAAAGTCACCTGCTTTGACCACTACAGTGTTCAGAGCGTTGGCTCTTGCCGAACCGAATGTAGTGTACGAAGGCTTATTCAGTAAAATTCGTACGTTCTGCAGTGCCATAGTCAAGTGCTGCCAGTCTGTGAAGAAGCGTACACCGAGATAACAAATAAAAAACTCACCGCTTAACTACTACTATCCCATCCGAGACGCCGACTGATCACTGCAGTCCTCATTGGGCAACAAAGCGACGTGATTGACTGGAGGATCCTAATGGCTAAAAAAAGGGCTACTTCAGCCTTCTCACGGCAAGACCTTTCCTACACCACGTTGACCACAGCTTGAGCTTGCTTTCGGTCTCCTTGAAGTGCGAAGAAATATTGACGAGACGTTTGGCGCAGTTGTAAGCCGAATTACATTCTACTCGATCTCCCATGAATTTCGTGTATTCACTCACCACAGCAGACAGTCAATCGAAAAGTGAGTTCCACTGTCAGAGCCAAAACACACCTGGTTGGCCAGCGCGTGGCATTAAGTTTGCGCACATTTGGAAGGAACCCAGCAATGCAGGAGGACTTGATGGGAGGCCTTTGAAATGCTTGTAGTTGGACAGACTGATAACCACCTTACTACACTACCTTGACAAATAAAACCGTTTGGGAAGCTATCGGCGTGTTATCAATGGCAGCATTTTTACTCTATGGGAGTAGCAGAAAGGGGCAAAGAGATTCCGGGTTGGAGGGAACAAGAGCAGGTTAGAATAATAAGAGATGGCGGAACCTTGAACAGTAGCACATACTTATCCACTACCCACCCCAACCTTCCGCTCTATGCAAATGAGGCAGCGCGGTCCTGATTTATTCTTCGCGCCCCACGAACCCACGTTGCAGTATTGGAATTTATTTGTTAGGCGTGTAAACTCATGGAGACTTGATTGAACGGTACTGTTAGGCGAGTTCAAGCACTAAGCAGGAAGAACGAATAGGGGTTCGTCAACCAAAAGCCTTTTTGTTCTGACAAAGAACCTGACCCGCAAGGGCAGCGGAGCGTACAGCGTAGATGGAGCGCCCGTCTACTTGGCATCGAATTATTATTTCTACTCCGTTTTTCCCGACGGGAGCCTTTGCTAACTTCGATCAAAACTCCCGAACTTGGAAGGAACCAGTAGCACGACATTCGTTCACGGGGCTCACCCATTGACCTTCCAGGCATGGAATTGGGCATCTTCGGCTTGAAGGATAAGGCCCATCGCTTGTGGTATGTAGCTCGTGTGGGATGCGATGGGAGGCCCACGGCAAGCGCGTCGGAGCGAACCACGTCAAGGTGTAGTCTCGTTGTGACAGTGATCAGACGTATTGACACTACATTCGCCGGGCAACTCGTGATTGTAACTACAACCAGTCCCTATGGCATAGCGTTCGACTGTTGTCCGGGACGTGAAATGTTCTGCGGATGTTGACAGCATCAGTGAAGCCTTCATGTATCGTTCTGCTTATATCGCAATCATATTTTCACAGGGGGGTGATATGACAGTTACGCCTTTTTCTACGGAACTGTTCGAGTTTTTCCGCACTACTAAAATTACCATAGGTCCTGACAGTTTGTCCTCAGCTCTTTTAAGGCACGGTGCTGTGGCTCTGACTGTTGCATTCACTTCTCTGAATAACACATCATTAAGTTTGCCTTCTATCCCTGACTGTTGGGGACCCGTCAGTTCTGTTGTCATCTCAAAATCTGGCAGTCCCACCGCTTTAGCAAAACGCTTTCGCCCCATCACCTTAATATATACCGGTCTTTAACTGACAGAGCGCCTGTGATCTTTTGTGAATCGTTCTGACAATCCCTTTCAGTTCGGTTATAAGTCTACCAAGTTCACTTTGGACGCTGTCATCTCCCTTAATCCATCACAATTGTAAGCCAATAGACTTATCTATCATACGTTGTGCCTTAGACTATTCATCTGAATTCGACTTGGTCGCACGGTCTCTTTTCCTTCAAAATCGGAAGATATTTGGTTGTCCTGGGCCCTTATTGACATGGCTGTCTAATTAATTTTGTAGCCGAACCCAGTGAACACGACTTGGGTGTAAAACATCAAAGCCGTTGGTCAATGACGAAGTAGTCTCTTCGTCCTCCCATATGGGGGTTGATCTGAGTTAGCATCTCAGTCGGAAAAGCGAGCAAAAGAACAATTGATCCGAATAGATGGGCATCCACTTAGCTATAACCCGCTGCCTTGCGGTCAGCTTTTTCTCAGAACCAAAGGCTTTGGTTGAGAGATTTGATCGTTCTTCTACCGACCGGCTAGACTGCCTAGCAGTACCCGTCTATCAATCTCCATGACTTACACGCCTAAAAAGAATCCCATGCTGCATCGGTCGTCGCACAGGATAATCACAAACGCGATTTGGGAGTCGAATATTCGAATTCTGAGGAAAGGAAAGGCAGCCTGTCCCGACGACCTTCCCCCAGTTCTTTTCAAACTGGGTGGAGAAGCTCTGATGAAATTCCTTTCCTCCATGCTTCATGATATTTGAAACGAGGAGCATATTCCGTCATCGTGAGCTGAGTCACTGATTGTACCCATCTTCAAGAAGGGCATACGAAGTGACTATAGCAATCATCGGGGGATTGGTTTAATTCCAATATTTACTATGGTGCTAGGTTTAGTTTAACACAGATTCGCGAGAGTAATATCTGCGAACAGCAGACCGGATTTCGGCCAGGTCCAGGTGGCATCGACCAGATATTCACCCGCACACACACCGCCGCCCTACGATAGTAGTCTTTCTCGAATTGCAAG
>LUCM01009517.1:74019-84525 GCA_008360955.1 Fasciolopsis buskii
GCGCATCAAAACTGACGCATGGTCCGATTGGACGTAGTTGGCCCAGTACGATCTAGAGTTCCATGCAGAGCTGCGCCAACGGTAGCTTACTGCAGTATGGTCGACCTGACTCGGACTTTCCGTCGAGTTGGAGCGCCATGTCGCAGTGCGACGCGAACTGTGTCGGAAATTCGTACTGGTCAGGAATAAACGATAGTCTGCACAAAACTAGAAGAGTCATTCCCCGTTATCCATTCGCTGTGCAGGCAAGGCCCACTACCTACCTAAACAAGTTTTCAGATTTGCGCATCAAAATCACCTCCCACCACTCCAATGTCAGAGCCTTTGCTCTTTCGAGGTACTGCTAGGGATTCCATCTGTTAATCAGAAGGTCGATCAGTATTTTCAGCCAAAGCCCTTGGCTCTTACAAAAACCTTACCGCAAGGCAGCGGGGTATGGCTAAGTGAAAGCCGATCCATCTACTTGGATCAATTAGTCTTCCACTCGTTTTTCCGATTGAGCTGCTAACTCAGATCAACTCCCGACTTGGAGGACCAGGAGACGACTTCGTCAGGCGGCTACCCATTGACCTTCCAGGCATGATTGGATCTTCGGCTTGAGCTAAGCCATCCTGTATAGCTCGTTGGATCAAGGAGGCACACAAACCGGCATACCACTTCAAAATATAGTCTCCTTGTGACAGGTTCACTCGTGACACTGTGAGCATCTCACTCAATCACATGTCACGAAGCAGAAGAGTTAAGACAGAATAATTTTTGCACGGTATGTAATAGTTAGGTGGTTCCATCGAAGGAGTACTTTTTACGCTAATGTTCAAATTATGTTTTGCGTCTTAACGATAAGAAGTTATGAGTAATAGACGACCAAGCGAGGGTGAGCTGTAGTGTCGGATAAGCTATGGAATGATCCGGTTGTCGGATATGAAAACTGATTGAAATGTTAACGGGGCTTTTGGATTCTGTGACCTATGCTAACCATCAAACTTAACCGAGTATGACGTTGCTTCAGACGGTGCTGACAACTGCTCGGCGATGCACCCCTAACTTCAGAATACATCCACAAGCCCATGATCGAGCAGTTGCTCTATCGTCTCTTACTTTCAGTAATTTTTTTCTGTTTTTTGTAGCTTTCCTCGGCACTTCAGCACTTAAATTTTTCCCGCCTTCATCCTGCTCAGGCGTAACTGTCATCGGATTTCTTACTTCTGTTCATCCATTTTCTACTTAACCCTGAATTGGTGAGTTGTGGACTAGTGTCCCGTGCATTTTGTGCCCCCATTCATATACAATCTTTCCGTTTTTAGCCATAGTACCATTGAACGGGTTCTTCGGTTATTGGTCACGCGCAACTCCGACTTACTAGAATATTTCATGATAATGGATTTCGGATCTCATACCGCGATCGACTTTGATCTCAAAGCATTTTAAGTTGTAGAAACGTTTCAGTTGATGGGCGGAGACATTATTGCTTCAGACGGCGTCAGCCACAGTGGCCAGAGGAAGTAGCAAATATACATGCATCCTTTTTCGCTTTATCTGCATTACTCATTTTTATCTCTGATTGTGTTCTTTGTTTTTCCAACTGTTTTTTCCCGCTGTTAGGTAACAAGCCACACTTGTGCGATATTTGCGGGAAGTCCTTTGATCGCAATTGCACATTGATGGCCCACAAGTCAACGGTTCATGAAGGTACGTTTGTTGTCTTATTCGTGATTAAGTTTGTCCCTAAACCGGATATATACTCGGGTTTTTTAGTAATTTTAAAACCATAAATGAAGCCACATGCACAGTTTGACGTGCCATAATGTGTTGGTTGAATCGACTGTTGTGAACATGATGACTGACTCGCGAGGCGATTTCGCCAATTGCGTGAATGTAAGCTTAACCCTACCAGCCTCAGTGCTGTTAGCATGTCGT
The DNA here is from genome assembly GCA_008360955.1 of Fasciolopsis buskii. Lineage (NCBI taxonomy): Eukaryota > Metazoa > Platyhelminthes > Trematoda > Plagiorchiida > Fasciolidae > Fasciolopsis > Fasciolopsis buskii. Next base: position 75,937 of record LUCM01009517.1, read on the forward strand.
TCTTTGCGGGTTTCATAACAGGCAAGATCAGTAAGTCGACAGGGAGCTGGCTGACTTTCGCATCAGCCGTGAACTCGTCTGTCGAATTCGTCTTCGACAGTGTCCGTCACGATGAGTCTGCATCTTGAGATGATGTGATAGCTGCCCAAAGAGGCATGCAGAATGGCTTTTTCGGGTCGGAGACGCGAGGGATCAGAAGTTGAGGGATGCAGTCCCGACTGCTCTCGGATGTTTTTCACCGTAGCTGATGGAATTTCACTCGTGTTGCAGTTTGGAAATAAACCAGTTTAGTTTGACGCAGTGCAGCATTTCCACTGCTATCTTCTATGGAAATAATTGGACATGTGGATTTTTCAACAATAGTCAAAAGAATAGCTGTTCTGTTTTCAGCCAAAATCTTCACCTAGTAAATGCACCGTACTTCAAATTCTTCTATTTTGTGTTGTGAAGTTCCCGAGATCCCGGGTGTGACATGAGTAAGCCACCCCAGTGTGTGGGTTGGTGCATGTCCTATTGCCGCTAGGACCCACTACGCAGAGGCAGCTGGTAATCATGATTTTAAAACTTGGGATGATTTGGAACCATCTATTATCCCAGTAAACCATTTTTACTAGCATACCGGGTGACTGGCGGATCTGAGATTTGAACCCTGAAATTCTTCTAGCCACAAACACTCAACCCATTTGGCCGCTCTCGCTCAACATGGACTAAATTCGGAATAATGGAGAAAATAAGGCTGGTACATATATATAGTGATTGTGCATCAGACTGTCTGCATTGATCATGTATAAGAGTTTTGGTTAGTTCATCCACAAAGAGTTTTTCGGATCACGTTCAGCCTGTGTATATGATGCACGACTGAGTATCTTTATTTTTGTTTTAGGTAAACGACCGTTTGTTTGCGAAATCTGCAACTCTGCTTTTTCCCAGTCAACGAATTTGAGAAAGCATGTAGCTGCCGTTCACGAAAGTGAGTTCAGATTCTCTGAGCAATGCGCGCGCCCTTTGACTGGCTGCGCTAAAATCTTATTATTGTTATTTCGTTGTTTTCTTGTCGGATATTTGGTTCGATTATGGTCTCCGTTCGGCGCTACAACCGGTCGGAATTGTTGTTGTTTAAAAACCCTATTACTTCTCAACATGGACTGGGATCACGCATTGTTACACTTCAAACGTTTTCTTGTTCCATATGAAAGAGTTGGGTAGCAGGCAGTTCTTAGGTGCACCCTTCCGGTCAAGGTGTCCATTCCAGCATTGTTGGATGCCAACATCCACTCCCTGTTTACAAAAATGTTGGACCTATCCCTCGCACTTTAATCGCCGACCCATGTTCATACATGTGCCATCTACATACAAGAAACTTAGCCTAACCCAGATATCTCTGATTCAGTCGTGTCGATAGACAGCTTCAGTCCCCATCCGCAAGACACAGTTACGGAGAAGACTGGAGGCGATGTGGCAACGCACGTAAACTTCTGGTCTGGCAAATCCGGAGTTATTTATATGTATTCGCTAAACGGAATTGACTGTCTCGTGACATAGTGTCATCCTAGGTTTTCTTGCTATTCCAGTACAATCATATTGCCCCTTTTAGCTCGCAACACAATATTACATCTTTTTTCGACCCTTTTCTACCGTTTATTGTTCCTCTTCTTGAGGATAGGCTGCATATTATTGTGGGTGATTTCAATCATACACCTACCCTACCACTGACTGTTTGATTTGACTGACCTCTGCGTCTCTCCCACCAGAGGCGGCTCCCCCAACACTAAAATTACCACAGGAGTAGCCCCTGACAGTCTGTCCTCAGCTCTTTCAAGGCATGGTGCTGTGGCTCTGACAGGTGCATTCACTTCTCTGATTAGCTCATCTTCTAGCGCTGACTGCTGGAGACTTGTAACTATTATTCCCACCCCTAAATCTAGCAGTTCTATTGCTTTGGCAAGACGTTTTCGCCCCATCGTCTTAACATTTTCTGGTCTTAAACTGACGGAGCGTGCTATACTTAAGCGCCTGCTTTCTTCTATATATCCTCCTGATGACCCACTTCAGTTCGCTTATAAATCTAACAGGCCCACTTTGGATGCTGTCACCCTCATTCACCACACTTGTAAGTCCTTAAACGCACCGATGAAATCTTTGCGTTGCACTTTTCTAGACTATTCGTCGGTATTTGATTCGGTCCCATAGTCTGTTCTAATTCACAAACTGGAAACATTTGGTTGTCCCACGCTCTTATTAGCATGGCTGTTTGATTACTTTACTAACCGAACCCAGTCAACAAGAATGGACGGTAAAACTTCAAAACCGTTGATTAACAACTCAGGAGTGCTTCAGGGTGCTGTTCTTTCATCGTTTCTCTTCCCTACCTGCCTCAATGACTTATCAACTAGCTTAACCTGTCATCTGTTTAAGTATGCTGGTGTTGTTGTCCTCTCTCAAGCCGTCTTAAACAACGATGATTTTCAAAGTTTTCCCAACAACCTATCTTCTGTTTACGATTTCTTTGCACAAACTGGTTTACATCTCAACACATCACACTGTTTTTGGATGTCTGTTCTCGCTCTCTCTCGGTCAGCCTACCCATCCGAACTGTCTTCCACCAACTCAAAAGCACGAAGTTTGATTCTTTGGAATATCTGGGAGCTACAAATCTAAAGTGGACTTCTCACATTTTCACTTGTGTTAAGAGTCTCCGACGGTTGTCATTTCAAATCAGGTGACACGAAGCACCGTCTCTCGATTTGTATGTTTTTTCAATCCTTCTTCACTGTTCTCCTGTTATTTTCCCAGGTTTGTTTAAAAAAGGCTTCAAAATTGTTCGCCGGCGGCTATCAATTACTAGCCGTGTCTTTCAAACCACTGACTGGGTTGTCCTTCAATTTATGTGATCAACACTTGTCAGCACGTGGGAAATTTGCACACAAAATTCTTTCAGATCCCACGCATCTACTGCGGAACAATCTTCAAAAGTGCTGCTCTCATAATTCGACACGATTCGCTTTTCGTTCCATCTATAGGAACTCCACTGCCCCATATTTAGCACGCATTCTGACAAACCATGACAGTATTTTATCCGAATTCCTGATTACTCTTCGAAGAATTTTTGCACATTTTTGCGAGATGATGAATATAGATCTTTTCTTAATTTTTACCCTCACGTTTTTTTATTGAAATGCGACGTTATTTTTGTAAACAAAAGTCTATACAATGCATTACAACTGTGCTGTTAATATTCTGATTTTTCTTTTGTATGATCTCCATCGAGAAGCTTCTTTGTCGCCTTCGAATAACTTGCATAATAGACTGCAGATTTGACTAGAGGAACGAGGGAAAGCGGTGGTGTAAATTAAGCATTTGCGAAGTTTCATTAAATTGAGATATTAAATCCCGATTTCCAAGTATTTTCTCAGATTATGGCAGCCAATATTAACTCGTTTCCTTTTAGTCCGTCCTGCATAAGATGCGGTAGAGTAAGACGGCTTCCCGCGGACTCCTCATTATGGAGTTGATTATGCGCCAAGTAAAATGCAGAATACCCGAAAATACTCACCTAGTTCTCTCTCTTCAACATCATTTGCTTTATTTTCGAATTGTCAACTTTGTCATGAGAAAAGCGGAATTTTCTGCTTATCGGACAACGAGAAGCTAGCCATTCAAGAGCTGGTAATCGATCTGGCAGTTTGAGCCACAATGATGCAATCCAAAATGCTCACTGCGTACTAGGACGGAATTCAGGACGGATGAGTGGTCAAATCATCTAGACCCGAATCAACTCTTTCGGACTCGGATACCCAGCTGCAATTGCCGGTACGACGTTTCATTAAAATCGATCAGTGTACGGAAACATCGTTTGGTCGCTATTCGACCGATCATTTTTTGTTACGGGACTTCCATTTTTTCTAACCCGGATTCTACGTTTCTGTCATTAACAAATACTGTATGAGAGAAAAGTTAAAAATCCGTGCGGAAGTAGTTGTCTTGTAAGCGACTACTTGGTTTACTGAACGGCGTGCTTCCACTTCGCTGTGAACTAAAGCTTATCTACATTGCACACTAAGTCGTTGACCGGTTTACGAATCTTTCTGTCAGATTGTCTCATTCGTCCTAGGGGATATTTCTTCGTTCGGTGTTGTCATAATAACTTCACTCCCTTTCATGTGCTCCCGTTGTGAGAATGCCTCATAGATTTCCTTTGGTATGCAGATTGGTCCCAACACGTGCATTTGAGGCTGCGACCCTTCGAATATCGCATTTACATACTACACTGTTCCATTCATAATTTTTACCGTAGAATATTGTTGTTGGTCAATGTTGATCGTTTTGGCTTCTTAGAAATCTTGGCACCGCTAATTCCCGTTTCAGCATGGGCGGTAATCACTCATTTATCTTGTTCACTCAAGAGCATTTCTCGAGATGTGGTAGTAGTCATTGGGCTGAGTTCTGAACACTCGGAGGAAGAAGAGTGAAATTGCACATAGCACCATCATCGACAAATGCATGTTATATGGCTGCTTTATTCACTGAGACTGAGTATCGAGTAAACGCTTCGTTTGGAATACGTGATTTCGGCAAATAGGTATTAATGTAGAACACTATGCCATTTTGAAGTACATTTTGGTAAAGACTCACGGATCTAGTTTTTGTTATTAGAATGGTGGATACAATTTTGAGCATGATATCGTAATAAGTACTGTTTGTTATTCGTTTCCACCAATGGGTGCGTGATTAGACGTTTGCTTGTCTGCAGTCAAATCGAACCTGAAATTCAGTAGATTAAAATTACCGCCCGAAATACGCTACTTGTTGCAGTGAACTTATTCTGCGATCAACGAACAATAAATAAGTGCGGACCGCGGGAGATAAAGTCCTTGTAACAACCATAACGAGTTCATCCTAGTCCGATCAAGGCATGTCTTGTTATTCAGTGGCCAATCTTCTGATCGGTGACCTTCGCTTGCTCTGGCTAGCACGTTGAGGCCGGAGATTAACGCGTAGCCGAAAACGTAGCTGACCAAAACAAAATGGTCAGTGGCAAAATGCGGTATTGTGCAAAAGTAAAAACACATGCATGATAGCCTGTCCTTCGGAAATGAGCTTCACTACCTATCCAGCAAAAAATGTGACAAAATCTATGCAAAAGGAATGGATAATCGACAAGAATCACTCGAAAATACTGGTCCGATAACCCGAATAAAACAGCATTCTGCACGCCTGTATCAAGTCCAACAAGTAACTTTCTGAGAGCGGTAACCAAAAAATAAACGTAACATCTGCAGTCGGTCAAGATGAGCGCCCTAGTGTAATCGGATCTTGGCGTAACTAACTACGCTGATTAAAGGAGTCACGTTACCACATAAAAGGTTCATAGGGTTCTTTCCATAAAAGTCACAACAGTAGACTTGAAGAATAAATGCTCCCAAAGGGGAAATGAAGTACAATGAAAATCACGGTCCACCATTATTTCTTGCGAGTGATCGCCAAAGATGAAAACTAGTTTAAACGGATAGAAGTTCTCATTCTTCTTTGAGGTGAAACGGTTTTGACCAAGACGTTTCTGTTGCAATGCCTTCACCACATTCACTTTATAAGGTAAAGTGCGAGCGAAGTTTTGTGCTGGTAAATTATGGCAAATGTTTGTGCTGGAATATGCATTTCAACATTGTGGTAGTTTTGACGAGTGTGAATAAAATGCATATATATCGGAACGCAACCGGTAGTTGATGTTAGTGAGATTTTCTTGGCATTTGAGGCACGAGATCAACGGTAGAGATACAATCAAGAAAAATACAACAAGTACACTATGCGGAATTGTCTAGGAATATTGCGACAAGGTAAACCCGGAGACGACCTTACCGAGGCCGCGTTTTCCTGGTTTCTATGCGAACTGCCACCGGTCCTGGAAAACAACGAAAGTGACTATGTGACTGTGGTTAGCTACCTTCGTTTACTCGAGTCCCCCACTTGGTTATTCGCAAGAACGACATGCATGCCATTTTAGAGGAAAGTGTTACCTAAGCACACGGGCCCGGAAACGGAATCCACAATGCTGGCCGATCGTGATACGCTCTGAAATTTCCTCCGTCAACATCATTTGTGTGGTTTGTGCGCAAGTATAGGCAAATTCAAAATTTATTCTCAGCTTTTTTGTATTACGCGTAGTTGCAAACTATGTCATGTCCATTTCGACGTGGTTGACCTTGGGTGTCAGGACAAACTTATCTGGTCATGAAAAGCGAAAACGTGTATAGAACAATGTAGGGATTTAGGTTATGTTTATTCAAAATGATGACATACACAAATACTTGTGTGATAGATATCCTAGTCATGAAATAATCCAGCATTGTAAAGCTGTTTCATCCTTGTTAGGGATCATCAGCTGTGCATATCCACGCTTCCCGAACTGGGATGAACTATTTTTGAGTCGTACGCCTTAGCCATTACGTTACCGGAGCGTCGCTTAACGGTCTGTTAAACTTCACCGCATGATATTGCGCCTATCCGTCACGGGTCGCTAGCACAAAGCAATCGACCCCTACTGACAAATGACTTCTCTGCAGGAAGCCTTAAGTGCAACCAAGGGTTTGTAAACGACCTATAGAGCTTCGATACTTGTAATGTGTTATTAGCAGGAGACTGTTTTCCATGTATTCACCATGTGATGCCAACGCTCAATTCTCCATTGCATTCACAAATGTGCATCTATTTGTTACACCACGTAGGCTCTTGATGTATCATGGTTGTGGTATTTTGGTGGTGGCAAGATTAGGCTGAGTTTTCAGCACATCACCTTGCCAAGTGGGACTAAAAAACAGATTATTGTTCTTGCTGCCTGCCCGTTCCTGTGATTTATGCTAACGTATGAGGTCGGAAATCGTTCCTGACGTCTGTTGCATGGGTTTCCACATGACCTATAATATATATATATATATATATATATATTTATATAGTTCTTCGTTGTGATCTAACTACTTCCCTATAAGATGCCGTCGTTATACAAGCGAATTACCTTTAGTATGAGCTGAATAATCAGGTCAGTTTTCAATGGCGCGATGATTCCCGCTCGTAATTAACTCGGACTCTATTGTGTGCACTGGGTAGTTGCCACATTATTTTCCACCAAATGACGGCACGTACGATTAAACGGATAAGCACGAAAACTTGATTTTGCCGTATCGTCTGGTCATATCCACCACATGTTCAGTCAAATTATTTTACAGTCACCGCTCAATTCGGTTTAGAACATGATGATCTGTAAACTATTGGTCGTCGGACTACCCGTCTAATGTCAACATAAAGAGGAACATTCAATCGCCCGCATGCTTGTTAGACATTCGTAATGCACACACACATTCACATGCACAAACAAACAAAATCGACTCGTTTTACCGTCTTTGATGAAAGGAACCAATTGCACTGACGGTCAAGGTAGCTCATTTTTCCGGGCCAAGGCGATGGATGTCCGAGATACCCCAGTCCGGTGTGGGGTCAGCCTAACGTCTCGAAAAATGTCAGCCTGGTGCATTGAAAATTAACCGTGACAGGGTCGAATTTCGCCGACGTTACAATTATTTTGAACACCATGTTCCAACCGATCCGACATATTTTTGTACGAGGATGCATAAATGCCGAATATGATTTTGTTTTCACATTATTTGCATGTTTCTCCTATTATCATCAAATGTATATCTTTATTTCTCGCTTTTTTCGGTTTCCCTCGGTGTTAGGGAAGAAACCACATGCATGTGATTTTTGTGGGAAGTCCTATGCACGCAAACCTTGGTTGAAAGATCACATAACCATCGTTCACGAAGGTACGTTTGATTTTGTGACCCAAGTTCCACGTCTGTTTTAGACTGCTGCACAGGTTAATACAGTGTACCAAACACTCATTCTCACTTTGGTTACTGATTATGATTGGACGGAATAAAAATTGGCTTCTGTAAGTAAAATCAGCGGCGAAGTTTTGTGAGATCTCGTCCCTAAATTTATGTCAGGTGGCACCATTATTTTGCGTATGTAAATTGAAAATTGTCCCAACTGCCCGAATAATGCTCAGGGCAGGATTGATGTGTTCGTTGATCATTGCTATCTCACTCACATCTAGTATAGCATTGACTGAAAATCGAAGTGTTATAGCTCCGCATCGTTGCCAAATAAGAGATTAAAATCAATGGCGGGTTGGTTGACAATATCTTGGAATCCACAAAAGCGGTAATGATGAGACACGATGAGCTTTTTGGTATTTAAACACCCCCCCCCCCGACCCGAAAGAATTTAGCGTACAACGGACTATAGTATGGTGCTGTGGTGACTGATCACTTACCGCATCTCCACTAAGCAAATTGCCATGGACAAAGTCATTTTGGTGTGTAGGAAATAAAACCACTGTCTCAACAGATATATCAGTGGACGCAGACATCTGCACGAAAGCTAAGATTGGTATTGCTCATTTGAAACACCAAAAGCGCAGTCTAATGAGCAGAAATTTTCCTGCGCTCAAGGGTCATCACCTTCGGTTCCGAAAGGCCCTTAGCTTCCGAATGGTGACCGTCAGATCGTATGCCGTTTTCAACGGGAAAACTCCGC
>LUCM01009520.1:0-15402 GCA_008360955.1 Fasciolopsis buskii
TTGTTTGATTGACCAGTATTCCCAGCTAAAGGGCGTGTCACAACCGCGTTACTAAAATTATAACTCCGCTAGTTCAAGGTCGAGGCCATATCAGCTCCAAGGCGTGGTCAAACCTATGGTAGTTCTACCATAAACACAGCTGCACAGAGCCGTCATTGGCTGCTCATTGATTATGTCACTTCGGCTCGCGAATGAACTCAAGCGTTCTGAACACCAGGCTCAGCACTCAGAAGCCTTCCAGCGAGGTTCTGCAGTCCTCCGCCCGTCTGCAACAAGAGAGTGAAGATCAGCGCAATTTTTTTTCATTTGCTATTTTTCTGCACGAGTCGGTTGAAATATTATGTCATCAAACATTTTGAAATTCTGCTTCTTCCTTCCTTACGTGCCTATCATTTAATTCACCCTTTTTCGAAACGAAACACGTCGACGATAGACTGTTTTACCGTGTGGAACTGAAATCTGAGATAGACACTACATGTTTTCGCCTGTGTAAAGAAACCTAGGGGAAATTGTTTAAAGTTATATGAAGCGAACATCCCCCCTGGCCACTGGGTTCAACTGCTCGCTTGAACCCGGAAACCATACTCACGAAACTTCTAATGGCAGAGCACCACAGACGATCTCAATCTGCCAAGTAGGACAACTAGTCGGACGGAAGCGAATTGATGTTTATCGCCCAGGTGACCCGCCGATACGGGGTTTGAAACTCTGACCCTCTCAAGTTTGCAAACGATTGGGACACCAGATCAAAGCCGAGTATCATTCGTGTATTTTTCCATTGCTGTCTTCTCTCCATATAGATTTAATCTGTTTGTTTTGCAGACTTGAACGGGGAACAGAGTTGAACTTTCTAAATGATACCACTGAATCATTTACTGAACACCAGTTTTTGGTCAACATTTGCCCATATGCGACCAAGTTTCCGGCCCCACTCACCATTTGCATAATGACTTCAAACATGTTACTCTCAGAGCAACACAGAATACACATCTCACGGAACCTGGGGAATGTGTCACGTGATGTTATCGACAACCCGTCTTGACCAATCTCATCATTCATTTACCCAGATTTCTCGCCTCAAATTAGGGCTAACTGATGAGCGTAGCTCTTTATTGATGATGTACAAACGAAAGTTTGTGTGATATAGTGCAGCATAGTAAAACATAAAAACGTAATACAACGACCAAAATTCATTCAGAAAAAAGGTAAGCCTGACAACTTACTGGCAGATTTAAGTCATTGGATTTCCCGTTATCTCACAATTTTTCATGCAGTTTCAACTTCCAGCTCACAGGCGAAGACCATTTTAAATCTGTTAATGGGTGACAGCTTAAAGACATTGCATCGAGACACCGGCAGCTTGTATCCGTTGCTTTGAACCGTGGAATGAGGAAATCACATTTAATCTGCCACTAACGTATATTGTTGATTAGTAAGGCTGTTTGCAATATCTCCCAGGTCTGGGAATTGTTCGCGTGTTGAAGTTCCAGGTATGTAATTTTAAAAATTCATACGCAGATCTGGGCGCTGCACTAGATGGTAGTGCTATTCAACTGGTCGTTGAGAGACAGTGCGCTGAACTCAATGGTTATGACGTGCAATTTATCATCATTTGGCCCCGGGTTCACTTCCTCACTTAGGACACGATGGATAAATGTGCACTTAAAAAGAAAGAAACGAGTGTGAGGTATACTGAACTGTCTCAAAATGGTCAGCTGAATATTGACGTTGCATCGTGAATCATTAAAAAGGTGTAAAATATTGTGACAATTGTGGATTTTAGCAGTATTTTAAAATCCGTTGAATTCTTCACGAATTTTCGTGGAAAACCCTATTTGGTTGCTTTAACAGGGGCAGTGAAACTTCACGGGTTCGTTTCATGCGGATCTGATTCATTCGTTACTTCCGTGTCAAATTCCAGACAGTTTTCTCTCATCCAGTGAGATTTGCGTTCGAATCACGTGGTCCCTGTAGATTCGCGTAACCAATCGGCGTATTGTTCGACAACGAAATTCACGCCTCCATGCAGTTCGAAACATCGGTATTGCACAGCTGATCGGTTAAACTATTTGGAAACTTAGAAATGAATTAACAAGGTCATGAAAAATATCAATTACTCTTTCGTGACCTTGAAGTTTGAGATATTTTAAAGTTCGCCAGATGTGAATGCGTTTTGCAAATAACATGAACGGTGAGTGAACTTCTTCTGTCTTCGATTTCACACGTATCTTTACCGTTCCATCAACCTGCAGTGAACATGTTCGACGAGAAAGCGTTTGGATTTCACGAACTGGAGAAAGACACAAAAGTAGAAATCGAAACTTACAATGAAGATCAACCCAAGAATAGGGGAATGCGCATAGCTTTGTATGCGATCAGCATGATTTTGCTGGTAGGTCAATTTCGTGTTATTCGGATCCCCGTCACCGATCCTCTCTCGCCTTCCCGTCTCTATCTAATTTAGCTCATCGGTATTGCGTTGTCCGTTCTGAGCATGCAACAGATATCATTTTTGCACAAATACACCGCGAATGCCTATCCGAATTTGCCCACGTTCATGCTAGTCTACTGTATCCTCGCGTTAATTTTCACCGTTCTGATTGCATTCGGTTTGCTCGCGATATGCTCACTTCAACCTATCCTACTCCTGGCAGTATGTTATCAATAAGTGTTGTGTTCTCAAATTTGACCATTCGGTTATTTCTATTCTAGTATACATTCTTACTGGTTGTATTGTGTGCAACAATGATAGGCTGTGGCGTGGCTGTCGGTGTCTATTTGGGCAAAGTAAGCATGTTCCCTTACGATACACTTTAATTCGCGTTACGCGACAACCTTCCTAGGTGGAACAGTCCTCGTATGATCTGATCAGCTTTTATGCCAGTGAAAGACCAAAAGACCCGTATTTCGCGAAATTAATGAATCAGCTGGAATTGAAGGTGAGTACTGCTCAGTTTTCATCCTAGTCCGACTCAGTTCCAATGCTGTGGAGTTATGGGCGAAGATAATCAATGGAATCCATCTTGTCAGCGTGGACAAAACGCCGTGGTAAGTGACTCATCTCAGAATAATAATAATGTCTGGTATGAATTTAGTATTATTATTAGTTCATGAAAATTCGTGAAATTTTTAACTTTGTGATAAGTCTGTTTGTCTTCCGTAAAACTTCTCCGTGTTGTCCCCGTCTTCGAACAATTGATACAAAAAGAGGAACTGCGAGTTGGAGATTGATTTTATGGTCTGCATTCAGAATGGGAATCAAACGCGAATGTCAACCAGTAGTATTTAGTAGGAAATGACAAATGTTTACACCATATTTAAGCTCACTCACAATTCGAAAGCGGGCAATAATTGTTCGCTGAATAACAACACCAGCGACAATCAGCCATACGTTGCAGTCCAAAAAGGAACTCGGTAAAAGCTTTCACATGCAAACAATCGCTGTAACTAACTCGGTTTCCGATCTTTGTGGGTTGGAATTCCCTGTAACCTAGGGCTGTTTGAAATAACAAAGTAAACAGATTTATTAACTGAGTGCTAATCAATTAATTCCAAAAATCGCTGAATCGTCTAGCAAACGACTAACGAATTCGATAATTTAAAAGAAATAAGAAGAAAAAGTTTTTTTGAGGTAGAAAACAGTAACAAGGCTGAAGAAAAGATTCGTTGACTGTCATTTAACGAAAGTCCAACGGAAACAGCAGAATTACTAAAGTCTTGCCTTCTCTGGTTGAAGTTTCAGTGACGAGGAACTAAGTAACGCCCGTCCACGGTCGCAGAAGTGGGAATTGGAGACGTGATGAACAACAGTGAGTAGAACACGGGAGCTGCTAAGCTGCTCGGGTTGGCCTTCGAATCGCTAGTTTACAGCTTGACTACTACTAACGGATGGGTGTTGTATTGTTTGTGGAAGTCCAATTCACCGGTCGATAGCTAGCCAAATTAGCCCAGAAGCCACTGAGTTCGACGCACAACCGTTCATCCTGGATTCGCAATCGATATTCGATGTGCATAGTTCTGAACGTGGATAAAACAGGTATACGGTATTTTCAATGGTTTTTAAATGGGTACTGATCAGTGGTACCCCCTGATCAGTAATTTCGAGCAATATCCAACTTATTCCCAGCTTGTTTGACGATGAACACCTCCATGGTACATCGAAAACATTTCAGACATAAATGACTGGAGGGCAAGCGTCCGAGATGTCACACTGATCATTGTCGAATTGTATACCACTTGTATACCATCCACTAACACCGTATCATGTGGCTTTCTTCTTACGATCCTTGGTTTCGAAAGGCTTTCGATAAGATGAATGACCACAGTTGGCCGGGACTTCCAATTCAGACAGTTTCATAACCTACGCCATCAATGAAGTTCGCGTTTGCTGTAAACGCAACATGTAACGCAGTGATCGTCCGATAAAACATCTTTTGATTGTGATACATGTTTCGCAGTCAGGTGTAACTGCATACTGTTTATTCATATAGATAAGTATACCATTCACTATGAATGGTTTTGTCAGCGTTAAAAACCAATTTCTGATATACGATTTCACAATAAATGCTGCTTGGTTGTTTTAAAAAGTTTTCATGTGGCTTGGCCCATGACAAAGGTTTCAGTTGTGCGACTAAGCTGGCCCAAACACGGAGAGTTCACAGGCCATCTACCACTTGTTCGTAGACACGGCAGGTGTCCAATAGTGACTGTGATCCGATTCGTAATGGAAGATTCGATTGTCTTCGAAGTTCTTGCGAGGGTTTGGATAATAAATTTGCCTGAGTCACCTAAAGAGACATTATTACGTTAGAGACGCTCTAGTTTTGCGTCTTCGATCGGAAATGGCATTTCTTCAGTTTTCCACTCTCGTCACTGAAACTTTCCATGACATCCGATCAGATAAGATTGTCTCTCTCTCTCACTGGGGGGTCGAGTTTCACCATGTTTTCTTGTGACAACCGCGCCACCTTGCTCAGCCACCCGGAGTGAAGCAATAGAGGCAAGTCGCCAAAGAATAAGACAGGTATGGATCACATCTTCAGTGTATCGAATATGGTCGAATGGGCAGTCAATGCATTCCTAATAAAAGCTAAAAACACTCATGTCGTCTAATAATGCTTGGAAAATGCACACATTTTGTTAATCTGTTCTGAAAGATCGCTTTTCTTGGGTTTTACTTGAGGATTTCTTTTGAAATCGTCTTAGTGGGAATCCTGCTGTTGCTCTACTTTTTTTGCTGACAATAGCAAACACAAATGTCACCTGAATTCCTTTGCACATGGTCCAATAGACCCTGCGAACTTTGTTCTATTCTCCAATACATTCAGTCGTTTCTTGATGAGACCTAATTATCAACAAGGAACACTGATAGGATGAGTGAAATGCATTAGCGATCAGACTTGCTGGCTAAGAAGTGCCCACAAATCCAAAAGTGCTTCACAGGTTCTGCGTTCGAAACCCTGTTCTCCTAGGCTCTTTGAGTTCGACCAAGGATTCTGTTGCCCATGCAAGATGAGGACGATTTCCGACTCCGGGAGCTGGTCATAGTGGCAATTCCTTTGTTGAAACATTAGACAGACCGCGTAGTGTGGAGCTCTTGGAGCCAGTAAATTCGTATTATTTCAAAGGTGTCTCAAATGAGTAGGTCGTCTTATTACACCGGTCTGATTGATTTTGAACTTGGCACATTTGTGCCAGCAGTGTGATCCATCCTACAGTCAGTTTTGCCAAATTTTTCAATTTCAACATTCAGAAGTCCAATAGCCGTATTCACTTGGAATCACTTTTTTGCATATGCGCTTTCTACTCTGATGATTAAGAACCACGGTCATTTTTGATTCTCACAACACACTTGCATGCGTTGCAGAGGTAAAATGAATTTTTTTCGTATAGATCAGATTAAACTGACTTTGGTAAATTTCATTGTTGGTCAACCGCTTACCTCCCAGCTAAAATACTACCACACCGATCGGTGATATGAGCATCTTCTGTGCAAAACGTTGCATCAGTTAGCTCAAGTCGTGAAATTTATTTTCAAAAGAATTCACTAAAATCAATCAGTTTGCTCAAATATTTGTAAAGACTAGTTCAATCACAGTCCGAATCAAACAATATCAAATAAACAAATCGTGTGTTTGACTTGTTCAGTAAAAAAAACCGAAAACATTCCGCATAAAAGTTGCTTTCAATATCATTGTTTTTCGTTTCTGTCAAACCACCGACTAGTTTTTTGTATCAAGACCTAGATGCAACGTCAATCTGAGAAAAGGTTCCATCGTGTTATTTGACAAAACCCAAAAATATTGTGTAATACATGATTAGCAAAAGTTTACTTGGCATCACATTGGCAGTATCTTTAAAAAACTCGAGCCTCGAATGCGAATTGGTTTAATTATGGCTACCATAAATTTGGTCTAGGCTGGGCACAAATTGAACTCCTCGTTTGCTGGACTTTATGGATGTGAGTGATAAATTATAACTCGTACCGATGGGCAGAAATGTTAGGGAAACTCAAATAGATCTTTGCACGTGTATGTTTGTGTGTGTATGTGTGAGTTTATTCGCTAATAGTAGTTCTAACTTTGCCGCTATTGTTGGCTAGACGCACCCTTTCAAACTAAATCTCTAGCAGACGTGGAACCAAACCACAGAATGTTGTGATGGACAGAATCAGTATACAACGGACTGTGGAAATTCATGGCAGTCCATCGGTACCGTTTAATCCTTGTTTCGAATAGTCTACATGGGTGCATATTCACCGGGCCCGATAGGGAAGAATCAGTAGATAATCACACTAAAACCCACAGGGGTTCGACACAGTCATGTCTGGGGCACAAAGTTTGCAACCAGTTGAAAGTCGAGTGTTTGGTGTGTGGGAATGTGTAATATTCAAGATCCGTTGACAGATTAACGTGTTATATTATCTAATGTTAACGTTCAATAAACCGTGCATGGCGATTTTTGGTGGCTTAACGGTTGTGACAATCGACTGGACCTTGCTCCACAAGGGTTCACAATACATACATACACGACCGGTCGGCGGTGGCCAAGCGGATATGGTCGTGGCGCTTGGACGTGAAGATCGCGAGTCCGAATCCTCCCACCATCGGTCAACTTCCCCACTTGACAGCGCTCCGCTGTCCGCAGCCCTCTTCCTGAATAACGATGTAGGCTGTTATTTCATTAATCAAAAGGAAGCAAAGATTAAAAGATAAAGATTGGTAGTATATACACGATACACTACAATGTGAATTAGGCAAAGCTAATTACCCCAGTCTCAAACAATTTGCCTAAATGCCTTGATCACAAGTGGGTAATGTAAACTCAATAGAGCGCTACAAAGGTCTCGCGAGCCACAATTGCGCTTTAATTATTTTAGAAAGATAAGAAGTCTTAACGAACCAGAAATTGTTAGGCAAGGTTTAGCACGTGTCACATTCAACGATTCTTTTAGATACAGGCCACTGTCTGTCTCAATATTTCCGCTAACAATTGTTCCATTTGCGTCCCCACCCGCTTGCATTTTTCTCTCCCTTAGGGTTGCAAAGATCGATTTGCATCCTATTTGACGTTATTGTTGGAGATCACGTTGTGTCTGTCTTCGATTGCTGGCGTGTTGTGTGCCTTTCTATCCTGTTTGACATTGGGACATCGAAGAACCTTGGTAAAACAAAAGGACCAGTCAATTTGATTCGATCTGTTTCTACTTTCTACGTTTGACCAAGAATATAATTACCGGACAGATGTGATCATCCGTTCTGATTGTACATAATCCGTTTAAGCCAAAATTGAGCTATTCAGAAAATTTAAAACTGTCTACATAAATGTTGTTTTTCTGCTCATCCCCTACTTTCAAAGCAGAACTTATGTAGAATTTCCCCAACAGGAGCTAGAACGAGATTTGCTGTTACTTACGGGAAACGAAACATAACAAAAATTGAAATTATACGTAGCATCGCAATCAGGAAGCGTCTCCAGGCCGAAGGAGAGGGTGGCTAAATGAGTTGTTTGTTGTAAGATGCATTTTATGTTCGAATCTTGATAATGACGTCCTTATGTCGTTTTTATGAAGGCAGGTTTGCCCTACCAACGATTCTAGTCACTGTGTTCCTCGAAGGGTGGGGCAAATGACTGAAATCTTCACAGGTACAGTTGCTAAGAGCCTAAAAATGGTTTCCAAATCAGATGATCCCCTTTTCGCGCTCCCCCATCCCTTGTACTTGAGACTACGAATAATTTGAAGAACAAAGCCGACTGAGCGTTTTTAGTTGGCTTGTTTAAACCATTACAAAATCATTCACATTTCTTCCGGTTCCCGCAAAGGAAGCTTGAAATTTGCATGCTCAGTGCACTGGCGCCACAGGGTGGGATAAATTTACATACTGTCAATCGTAAACTCATCCATGTCGAGATCGGATCAATCTTGACGGAGCTGAAAAACCTCTAAACCTTGAAACGTTTGTCGCATGTTGGTGAAGTTGGAAACGGAAATCAATGAAACTTTTGGTCTTTGCATACCAAGGAAATATTTAACTATGTGAATAGGGTGCGGTTCTCGAATTGGCCAATAAAAACGCAAAATCACACTCGTGTATCCGCCCAATTTTGTAAAAATCTGCAAAGGCTGAATGACAGTGAACTTAACTGTCAATCACGAGCTTGTGAGCATAGTTTTTATAGTGAAAAGTTCGATTTAAATTGGTATGACTGTGCCCAATTGTATAGTGTTGGAGTAGAGACGTAAATATCCGTCGTTTTTGACTAGAGTCATTACACACCCACAGCATATTATACATATACATATACATATATGTATATTTTTAGAGTTGAGAAGGCGTACACTGAGTTAATACGTTTATCCTGACGTTTCCATCCAAATTAGGACTCGTTGTCAAACGTGAATGAGTGATGCATATATATATGTATAAATAGGTATGTATACATAAACTATTCAAGACATCATTAGTGTCTTACTTGTTCGAGCGATTCTAATCTGTTTTGATTACAATCAAATTGCCCAGCTCACTGGACAAACCAATACCATCCTGTTGAATGTGAGCTACGACAAGGAACGTCAGTATCTGACTTGCTATCATATATATATATATACATATATACATATATAGTAAACGATAATCCATAATTGCAAGTGGATTAAACTGGATGGATAAATTTCCGTCAGAACTCCCATGTCGAATCTATTGTGACTTAGAGCAACGCAGTGGATTAGATGACCTCATAAGTATCATACAAACGGTTATTGATAATGTTGAAGACTAAATGTTTTGCCGAACGTAATACGGGATTGGTCCAGAAGAGGTCGTTGGGCTGGGTAACAATTCGTACAGAATTTTTGCAGACTATGGTCGACTGCGCAAGCCCACATGAGCTGTTTAGTTCTTGCTTGTACTTGTGAAGTCAATCTGTTGCTTGTGTGTAGTGCGTTTGGCATACCGATGAATGAACAAATTTTCTCCGGGTGGCAACACTGCCCGTTTCGCAATTTTAGCCACTCCGCAGGTGAGCATACCCGTTAGTTTTCTGCGTTTATCGTAAACACCTCCGGTTAATATAAGAGACGAAGTTACCACAGGGTTGTTGAACACATGGTATCATGATTCGGAGCTTGCCTGTTCGTCGGACTGAAGACTGTCACCTTTCTATTGAGTGAACATTGATGTACAGTTGTGAATACCGGGCAGTTTGGTCGACCTAAGGGGAGAAACATTGGAGCGGAACTCTCGCGTGGTCTGGCAAGTGTTCGGGTTAACCAAAAAAGAACTCGTGTATTTTATCTCTTTGGGAAATCCTGTACAAGCCAGGTGTGCACACCAAAGAAATTAGCACAAAAAAGTAACATATCAATTATGATTCAGCGATATGAATTAGGGGTATTACCTTTAGGACACTCCTAGACTTGCGCGCATTTCAATGGCGACGGAAAGTCCGGACAAGATTACTAACTGAAAGTGAGGCACCATTGAAAGTTGAACTATGATGAAACATTGCGTGATTCCAATGATACTGGTGATGGAGGCATTTCATTCTCATGAAATAATTCACCAAGTGATATGAACGCTCAAATCGTCATCAAGAAACCATGGAAGCACTGTACAGGTGTTTTATTCAACTTGCTAGCAATCGTCAGCAGTGCATATCCACCGCGCTCATGAGCAATGCAAAATTCGTGCAACTAATCCCCTGGGAAGACGGCCACATTTCTTTGTCACTCAGAAGTGGCACTCAGATAGCGATAGCACAGAAAGCAATAGAGATTTGTCAGTAAGAAATTTTACGCATTTGCACCTCAAATTCTTCCCAAATTCCACAATAAGATGTCTTTGGAAGGGAATGGAAAATTTCTTCACCCACACTTACGTAATGCGGAATCACCCAATATCTTAATCACGAAAATGTACAACAAATCTTAAAACAGTCACAACTAAATCTTCCAAATCCGGCAATCTGTACCACCGGGTTCGTGTTGCTTTCTACCAGAATCCATTCGTGTCATACCACCACAGAGTCGGGGAAGAATCACTGAGATCCGTCGCTTCATTTGAAGCATATGTTCTTGTACGGTGATAGAAATACATTTTCCAATATGAACCTTATTGTTTTGGGAAGAAAGGGAAGGAACTGTGAATCTCCAACACGGATGGCTCCAAGTGACACTTGAGACGGTGGCTAATTGTAGATTAAGACAGCCGGATTAACCTAGTTTTGTTTGATCTGTTTGATTGATAACTGGTCCCTAAATGAAGAGAAGTGCCAGTCATTGATGGTTATCAAAGTATCTATGACTGCTTTCACCTCTGCTGGGTCACGTTCGTGAATAAAGAAATTGGTTTCGACAATCAAGCTTCGGGTAGACCAAATTTCCAAGAAGTTTCCATCGAAGCATGAAGTAAAAGGGAGGGTATTTTGGATATCTTAATTCACAGGACCAAATGACAAAACATCAGTAATTGGTTTCAATCTGTCAACATCCGTCGAAGTGTCTTATTTCTCGAGAACACTTTGAGATTCTATTTCTATCAGATAACATTGTTCTACCCCATTCTGGTACGAGTGTTTAGTTTTATCTAACTGATCAGTTCTGTCCGACCATGCAGCCATCCGCAGGTTTATTTTTACTTCTCCAGAACGATTTCGTATCGTCTTTTTTCGTGCGGATATCGATTCTCCTAGTTGATCGTTCGGTCTCCGTTAGGGTCTAAGAAACGATTACATCCACTTAGTGTTGTCTCGTGTATTACATCGCACAGAGTTCAGATGTTTCTAGATATCTCCTCGAAATTGTCTCTTTGGCGTATTTAATGCAAGATTAAAAGGGGGAAATATCCGATTTCTAGCCACGGAGTCAACTGTAAATACTACTTACTTTTTGAACAATGCTAGACAAAAGTACCAGGTGAGTTGAAAAATATTTTGCTTTTTTCAAAGTTTCAACAAAATTTGAAATTTATTCTGTTTTCTGGTGAACCGGGAACATTTGCTCCGAATATCGGTTGAAGGAAGAAAATCTCCTCGTTGACTGTTTGAGTTGTGACAGACCAGATTTCTCTCCATTTCACAGCCGTTTTGCGTCATCGCTCAGTTGGGTGCAAGGGAATTCGTTCATGGCAGACTGACAAACTAGCCTTCAAACTGTCAGATTGCTTGGGACCCATCGATGGCACCAGGTAGTGAGATCTGGTAGGCCCTTTTATTGATCCACTGTTTTTGATGAAATCATTCGCGTGGTTTCAAATCTTGTCGCATCGTCTCCCTTCCTAATCTGAGCATGTCATTGAAAATTCCATTTAATCAATATGAAGAACCAAGTTTTTCTAGTATCAATTCTCACAGCCTAATGCGGTTTGGCTGGAACGGATGAATTCTATGAGAATTTGAAAAGTATTGCATATCAACTGAAAACGATTCTGGATTTTTAGTATATTAAATTTTCACTTCATATTTGATGCCTTGAACAAATGAACACGCGATTACACAATTAACGTTGTCGGCAAATCAACCGAAGGCTAGGTAGCAAAAATTGTGAAGAGCGTGTAGAACTTGAGAATTTTCTAGGATCTTGATGTCTGACAAATATCCAGGAGACAGACTAGCCAGAAAGACAGAATTCTTTTATGAACTTTGTTGTACCAGCGCCAATAGGTTTACTCTTGATCATCCAAGCGGACTTTTCTTGGACAAAGTTGAGCAGCATCAGGGAGCCACTGACCTTAGTTTTGATGACAGTGATAGATTACTGCCGTGTGGCGACTGTCAAGGATTATCATGTAGAGCCTGAGGGACGGGACAGATCCCCTGGGCACAGGAGTCAAAGTCGCGGGTTCTGTATGAGGAGGCAGCACAATGAATGCATTTTAAAACAATGAAAGAATTCATCAAATAATTCACCATATGCTATCATCGTTCGAATCATCATTAGGAAACCATGGAAGCACTGTACAGCTGTATCACCCTTGTTAGGAATCATCAGTAGTGCATATCCACCGTGCCCTAACTGCGACGTGATCCCGGGACGAACGATTGTGAGTCGAACGCCTTAGCCAATACGTTACCCTGCAGGCTCTGAACGGTTTGTTGAACTTCACCACATGATGATGTTGCACCTATCCGTCACTGATTTGCACGGTTACTGTCCGCTAGCTCACAGCGATCGACCCCTGCTGATAGATGAGTTCTCTGAAAGAATTATTAAACCGTGGTGTGTATGTTCTGTCAGGCAACCACAATCGACACAGAATCAGAATGGCCAGGTAAGTTACCAGCAAATACCTCACCTATAAGTTTTATTGAAATATCAAAAACCATATCCGCTGATGCTCTTTTTTAAGACTGATGACTACCTACGGTGATCTTCACAAAAATCAAGCTCTAAGTGAATGCTTTGCGCACTCATAAATCGTTTAATTACAGTCCTTAGATATTCCTTTCTTTCTCATCTAGGTGGGAATTCTTTTGAATCGGCACTTTACCTTATTCTCGTGTAACCAAAACGTTAGTCGCATTGCACGGGTTGGCGTTGTAGAAAGAAAATCTAACAAACATCAGTAAAAACCCTGTCCAAATTATCGTGCGCGGAGTAAAAAAACGGGAAACAAAGAAAATGTTTATTTATTCCACGTAAACAAAAGGTTTCTTAGAAAATATTCTGGGCTGTGGAGTTGGTCCTGGCTTGTTAAACAAGGACATACATGGTCACCACCGAGTGTTGTGAGGAATTGAGGATTCAGTCGTACGTCAGATTTGTCCTTTTCAATTGGCGGAAAGGCACTAAAGTTTTGGCAACCCTACGCATCGAAACCCAAGCCAAAGTTGCGGTGCTAGGGTGTAATGATCCCTTAATTTGTCCCCGTATTTTCCTAAAGCTCATGGTACAGTCATCCGTGATCATCTCCTACGTGGATGCGCAGTGACTGATTGCATGATAAAGAAATCTTTTGCTGTTCCTAATCCCGTAAAAACATGTTTCATCGATGAGAGAAGTGAGTAACAAGAGGATTACACGTCACCGGTGCCCAAATTCCACTTCCAATTCCACTTCCACTTCCACTTCCACTTCCACTTCCACTTCCACTAAGACAGACAGGACAGACAGACAACAGAAGACAGACAGCACAGACTGACAGGCAGACCAGACAGACAGAGAGACAGACAGACTAGACAGAAGGAAAAACAAACAGGACAGACAGACATGAAGACAGCAGAGACAGGACGGTGCAAGACATGGATGAGAGAAAAATAGCTTAGACAGACGGACAGCATAGTAGTTAGCAGATATGTAGCTAAAGAAAGAGAGAGAGACATACAGTACAGACAGACAGGCAGACGACAGACAGACAATAGCTAAGACAGACAGGAAGACAGACAGACATAGAGACAGATCGAGACTGGCAGACAGACAGACAGAAGGAGACGACAGACAGGAGACAGACAGACAGAAGACAGACAGACGACATGTACAGACAGACAGACAGACAGACGGACATAGAGACAGAGAGACCATATACACACAAACATAACACAGTCAAAAGTCAAAACTGACAAACAGAGGACAGAACAATTACAAATAGACACCATGACTTATTCTTTTACTGAACTTACATGAATGACATGACTGAATGACTGGTACTCACCTGACTGACTCGGACTGACTGACAGACTTATCAGACAGACAGATAAAACGAACAATCAAACAGGCAGAACCAATTTCAGACATACGAAATCAACAGGCAGGCAGGCAGGGCAAGACAGACAGGCAGACCTGCAGAGAGACAGAGATGGAGAGACACAGACAGTCACAAGTCTAAAGAGTATGACAGATGGCGGGACAGTCTAAAGCGAAGACAGAGAGAAAGACAGAGAGACTGAGAGAAAAAGAGAGAGGGAAGGACAGACAGACACGCAAATGGCTATACGGATAATTAGGAAGACAGAGAGAAAGTAACAGAGAGACAGTCCGACAGACGGTCAGACACTGATATATAGATAAAGAGATGGATAGACACACGGAATGAGGTAGATGCGTCGAGAAGAGATAAATTGATCCACCATTTTTCATATGGAGAAATAAACTGCTTGACTGACTGAGAGACTGCCTGATTGATTATTCAACATCCTGATTTGACTGAATGGCTGAAAAGGGGACTGAATACTTTGAGTGTGACGTGAATGACTTGAATATGAAGATGACGCTGAGTGACTGAATGATTGAATGATGAAATGACTGAATGTATTGTGAATGAATGAATGTCTGAATGAATGTCTGAATGATTGAATGATTGAACGCTGAAGGTATTTGGCAAGGCATTCTGTTGAAATCGTTTCAACAATGCTCGCTAGATGCGACCGGAAATGGGAATGGGGAATAGGGATGATGGATCGGTTTGACAAGCCGAGTAATCCGTGATGTTTCAGGTAATGTGGAAGCAGTGTTGTTGACGATGTGCAGAGTGGCCCGATTAGAGTAGATTGTTGGGCGATTGAGACAATGGTAGAACAGTGAGTGATGGGTGGTATTTGATGGTTGGATTGAAAAGCATTCTGCCCTCGGAGAGAATCGAACTCTCGAACCCTGGTTTACTTCAGCACCAGTTGTTCTAACCCTGGTTACTAGAACCATGCTCTAACCACTGAGCTACGAGGGCCAACAATGGTTAGCATCTAACACCCCTGAACATGATGATCTATTAACCTCGGATCATCAATCAGCCCATCTTCTACCACAAACCGAGTGTGACAAACCCACATGACAACCGGTCGTTGTGATGAACAAAATAAATCTTCCCAGTTGTCCACTAGTTCATCACCGCACATGGAACGAATTAGAATGAATCGGGCAAATATTGGTGTACAGTCAAGATCTGATGGAACGAGCAATGCGACCGAATC